>SMMW01000141.1:1327500-1458795 GCA_004794655.1 Marisa cornuarietis
GACACTTATTTATATGCTTGCGGCGAACAAGAAGACAGAGATGGGGTTTCCTCAATGTGATTACACAGCAGTCCTCAGCTTTGTCCTGATTCGGTGCATATGGCGCCCTCTAGTAGGGAGAGTGGACATTGAGCTGCTCTCAACCATCCTACACATGGTGTTGGCGAAAATACCTGTCAGAATGTTTTTCTGTTGCTAATACTTGTCTCTCCAGCAGGTACTTGCTGCGGCCCCGTGTGTCAGCTCCTGGGCACTGACTGGCGTGAGCGACAATCAGCTGACAGCAGCCTGCAGGGCCCCACACATGGCCCCACACAGGCCCCACACATGGCCCCACATATGGCACCACACACCCCACACACATGGCCCCACACAGTCCCCACACATGGCCCCACACAGGCCCCACACATGGCCCCACACATGGCACCACACACGCCCCACACATGGCCCACACATGGCCCACACAGGCCCCACACATGGCCCCACACATGGCCCACACAGGCCCCACACATGGCCCCACACAGGCCCCACACATGGCCCCACACAGGCCGACACTCGCGGCTTCTCATTCAATTATTTCTTTTAATTCCAACGGCACTGTGTTCACATTATTTGCCCAAGAGCAAAAAGTTTGGACGAAAAATGTTCATTTAATAATTTTGAGAGACCACGAAGATAGTGTAATCAAATATGCAAACAGTCATCTCTCTCTTTTCTTCTGTTTATCTCTTTTCTGTAGCTGTTGCCTCACGACTTTCAGAATGCAGTAGTACCCTGTGTAGCAACATCATCCATTGCAGTCACTGCAGTGCAATCATTTCATTCCGCGCCCACGCACGTACTTACACACAAATATATATATATATATATATACACACACACAAGCAGACACACATTATACACACGCGCACTTACACACGCACCTACGTTTTCCTCTCTTTCTCTCTCTCACTCTCTCACACACAGGCACACACACACATAAACACACACACAAACATACCCTTAACCACATATATACATCCACTCTCTTCAACTCACATACCCTCACAGTCACACCTACCACACACCAGACAATCTGTTAACGCACACAGCGGTTTGTAACTTATTTTAATGTTGTAACACTCTTGTCATAAATACGGGTTAAACACTAAATAAAGGCAAATAGAAAGATTTATTTATATTTAAAAAAAACGTAGTTGTGTGTGCGAGCGAGAGACAGTGCGTGCGCGCGCGTGTCAACTGCAGAAGAGGCAGAACATAAAAAACCAGAAAGAAGCAGGATGAACAGAAAAGAAATGCGGCAAGACAGAGAGGTGGTAGTTTATTAAGCCTGACGGGTCTGAGTGTGATGAAGATACAGCCCCGGCAAAAAACATTACTTAAAGACAACCATAAAACACAGACATAAAAATCGCTGCCTGTCACCTGTCGGCCCACCACAAAAAAAGCAACTCACTTCAAAGCAAAGAAAAAAATTCTTGGAGAATTTAAAACACTCGAGACAAAATCTGCTTAGAAAGCCAGGAAAGTTCTGGTGTCAATTAAACAAACATGCCGGCAGCTGAGCTGGCCAGGGTGTGGGTCTGGGTAGGAGATAAATGAAGTCAGGGAGGGATGGGGATGAAGATGATAAAGCTCGAAACACCATCGTCCCTCGTGGCCAACGGTCACCAGTCTGTCCCACTTGCAGGTTTTTTTTTAAAGGGATTACAGTCCATGTATAGAGCGAGACAAAGGAGAAAATACTGAGTGAGGTTTTGTCAAAGTGTCTGAGCAGTCGTCTGTCAGGTGGATTGTCGGAGGATGAATCAGCTCGCATTTTCTTTCAAGCGACCACACGGGTAGCTCTTGTTGCAGATGTTGGATGTTTATTCAGCAAGTGCCAAGTAATTTGCTCTGCCTCGCTCTCAGATCGCATCTTGAGGCAGTCACTTAGCTGGTGGTATCCTGTGGGTGTTTGGCAGAATGTATTATGTAGGTGTTTGGCAGCATGTATCCTGTATGTGTTTGGCATCATGTATCCTGTAGGTGTTTGGCAGCATGAGTCCTGTAGGTGTTTGGCAGTATGTATCTTGTAGGTGTTTGAGAGCATGTATCCTGTAGGTGTTTGGCAGCGTGTATCCTGTAGTTGTTTGGCAGCATGTAACCTGTAGGTGTTTGGCAGCATGGTACCTGTAGGTGTTTGGCAACATATACCCTGTAGGTGTTTGGCAGCATGTATCTTATAGGTGTTTGGCAGCATGTATCCTGTAGGTGTTTGGCAGCATGTATCTTATAAGTGTTTGGCAGCATGTATCCTGTATGTGTTTGGCATCATGTATCCTGTAGGTGTTTGGCAGCATGAGTCCTGTAGGTGTTTGGCAGTATGTATCTTGTAGGTGTTTGGGAGCATGTATCCTGTAGGTGTTTGGCAGCGTGTATCCTGTAGTTGTTTGGCAGCATGTAACCTGTAGGTGTTTGGCAGCATGGTACCTGTAGGTGTTTGGCAACATATACCCTGTAGGTGTTTGGCAGCATGTATCTTATAGGTGTTTGGCAGCATGTATCCTGTAGGTGTTTGGCAGCATGTATCTTATAAGTGTTTGGCAGCATGTATCCTGTAGGTGTTTGGCAGCATGTATCCTGTAGGTGTTTGGCAGCAAGTTCAGGATACAAATGTTAGTTCCCATCATTTTCTGATTCAAGAGGAAACCTGTTGCTCTTCTGGATGGACAAACTTTCCGTCAGCCAGGGTTCCATTCCTCCGGCAGAAGTAACATCAGTTCATCTCAAGTGACAGGAAGACAGACCGCTTGTCTTCAACAGTTTAACACCGACAGATACTCGCTAAATTGTCCAACTCAGTAAGATAGAACCCTTTGCTCTAAAGCAGAGCGAGATGACATTTGTCACTTATAATTCACACATGTATAGCAGGTGCACTTTACTGTACTTACTCAGATTATACATTATGATAGTTACAATGTATTATTTTCAGTCAGGGTTATTTTTAATCTTTAGGGGAACATATATTTTTCCTCTGCAAAATCAAAATGTTTTGTCTTCTATGATAAAATGAAAAAAGACATGATTAAAAAAAGGTAAAAGTGTGGAAGTTTATTTAAGCTAAAATAAGACGAACCAAGAAATACAATCCTGTACTAATTACACTTCAATATCACTTTGCAGCAAACTGTCACAAAGGTCAAACAACTACCGCTACTTGCATGACCTCACTCTGTGCTCGAGTTCTCAAGACCCTCTGCAAAGCTCTCGTTCTCCGTCGTTATACTGACTTCATCCTATGTTGTGTCGGCTTCTACAAAGCAACCTACTATCATCTATAGAAAATTAACAACTTAACAAATTAAGAGAATGATGATTCAAGAAGACTTGCCAACGAATTTTCCGCAGCAGCTATTTAGGTCTGTTTAGACCCATGACCAGGGAGCTATGATCATGCCAGGAAAAAAAGCTGCGGATAGTTGGTTACCGAAACTACGATTATATAAACTAATTATGTCTCCTTTGAGTTCAATTCCTTCAAAAGGGCAGTTTGTCTTTTTAATAATTCACTGCCAATATCTGTGCATGAGAATTCCTCAACATTAAACACTATCCGCTGGACAAAACTGTCCTCTACTTATGATTTGAGTGAATGAAGACACACTTGTGAGTGAGTGAGTGAGTGAGTGAGTGAGTGAGTGAGTGAGTGAGTGAGTGAGTGAGTGAGTGAGTGAGTGAGTGAGTGAGTGAGTGAGTGAGTGAGTGAGTGAGTGAGTGAGTGAGTGAGTGAGTGAGTGGCAAGTCAAAGAAAACGCATCTTGCCCAGAAGAATCAACTTGTTCAAAGGAGGGAACAGACCGATGACATTTTTATTGTTAGCAATAGTCTAGCTTATGTTTCAAACACTAATTAAACTTAATTTTTACGGAAGCGAAGAACAAGTCGAGCTACTTGTGGAAATGGACAGGAGACTGCTAAAGGTAACAGAAGTCAGTGGAAACTTTTTATTCGAATTGTTAGCTACAAAGCGCAAATTTTGTGGATAATTGACTTTTTGAGTGGCAATGGGTGAGGTACGGGTGAAGAAATTTTTTGGAGTGTGTAGGGGTAGGCAAATCTGATTAAAATAATTATAAAGTGAATAAATTATGACACCTTAAGCTAAATTTTCTTTCAAATAAGTCCACTTGACATGTCACGTGCTTGTGTCATGTGATAAGTGCTTCCTACTGCCAACAGAAAACTCTTCAGGATGTCTTGAAACATGTTCTAAACACTTCGAAGTATCGCGAACAGAGTAAATCTGAAACCCGCACGTCCACTCGGCGTTTTTTTTTTTTAAAGTAGACGAGGCTTTTTTTTTTTTAAGTAAAATATCCTGACAAAACGATCTTGGGCAACATAGCTGCCTTGTGGAGATTACTGTAAGGGAGAGACAAACGCATGTTCGATTGCTCCTTGGCATTGCTGGCCATGATCCATGACAGCTGAGTCGAGCTGTGCAATCAATCTGAAACCTCCCTCTTCACGCTTCGCTGAGCACCGTCCCCCTGTTGGTGGTGGCAATCAAACAGATGACGAGTGTCAAAGTGTCCAAGTGTCCAATTTGTTGCCGAGGAGGTTAACATCAAAGCTGGTGACTGCGAGAACAAGGGCGTGCACGTGCCACCTGTTTGCACGTGTCGTGAGGAAACCAGGCAGCGTGAAGAGATGAAAAGATTTCAGCGGAACTCAAGCGGAGAGTTTCTGGGTTCATATTCTTGACCACGTGGTAAATGTCCTTTAGCTTGGGTAGATAACCTGAGGGTAAAATTAACCTAACAAACCTGATTTATGAGTTAGCGAGTCAGTAAAATTAACTAACATGACTCGAGTAAGTTATCTCTGCCATGTTTACCCCGGGAACCAAGTTATCTCTGCCATATTTACCTCGGGGACCAAGTTATCTCTGCCATATTTACCCCAGGGACCAATTTTTCTGCCATATTTACCCCAGGGACCAAATTTCTCTGCCATATTTACCCTGAGGACAAGTTATCGGTAGCGCTTTATCATTCCCTCCAACAAATTAGCTCCTGGATAATATGTTTGGGTAGGTCTACCCAGAAGCCATGAAGACGGCATATTAGCTATCTTTGACTATAATACTTGTCCTCTCTGGTTAAGCTAACCCACTGGATAATGTGGATTCATGAATATTACAGAAGCTGGCGTGATTTAGCCCATGCAACAAACAAAAGTTTTAATTATGAATGCAGGTCACGACTGTCAGGCCAGCCCTCACTAAGAGCAAAGTAACACAAATTAAGCTAAAACCATAAACATAAAACGAGGTTCACTTTGCATTTTCGCTCTCTATCTCTCTCTCTCTCTCTCTCCTTATATATATCCTATAAATTCAGCTCAAACAGCAGGCACTACTTTGTTATTCATCCGATGTGTCGATGGCTCCCTCTCGTGTACGCCTTCGAGCATTTAGATGCTTGCTAAATTCCGATGATATTCCTTTCCTGAAAATAAACTCGGTTTCGCCCTGAAGACGATCGATCATCTATCCAAACCATGACAGAGGGTCTAAAGAAACATGTTCAAACAAAGCGAGAGATGAAGAACAATTCTGCACAGCAAACTTGTGCTGATATCGGACCCAAATATCTTGTATCCCTGCAAAATAATTTGTCTAAACAAACCCGGCTGAGCAGGCTGCTGTCCGTGGGGAAACAAACGAAACAAAGTACAGGGTCCCGACGGCCATGACGTGAAGGTTGGGGCCGCACTGACGACACGTGCAAGCAATCATGTCAGCGGTTAGAGCTGTCGGACAACTGTAACAATGTGAGTTACGATGTAGTCTAACCAGACCCCATAATCCTGCTATAAATAGACTGGAGGAGCGAATAGCCGAGTGGTTACAACATTGGAGTTCAAACCGAGACGTGTACTGGTTCGACACCCATGTGACGCAGCAAACTTCCCGACAAGATTGAAAAACTTTTTTCCAATGACCAAGCTTTGTACAAGATAGTAATTCTCAAATTCTAAGTGATTAAATTTCCTTCGTTCTTCAGATACGGGCAGACAAACACCACCATGCACAGAACGAGGTAAATACATAAAATGAAAATTAACATACATTCGCTTATGTTGTTAAAATTACAGCCAGTGGGAGAGAGGGGACCATGCACAAAACGAAATTATTATTTTATCCCAGTTTATCATTGGACCCTCTTGAATTCTGCTTATTTCAATGGTTTAAAAAATGTTTTATGCTACTGTCGACCTTTCAAATCCTTTTTCTTTAAATGATTCTCTAGACTGTAAGCTTCTGATGTTCCTCCTCGAATGTGGTAAAGAGTGTAATACACATCAGCTTGGTAATGTATATGATGGACAAAGCAGTTTGGTTTCTTAAACAAACAAATTTCCGTTTGATACGGGTCTGGTATTACTAGCACGTGCTGTGTCACAGAAATATATCTTAACTTAAGCTTATTTTAAAAATCGTGAGGAAATCAACAAATAATAATGAATGCTTTGAGTTTGTGCACGAGGTTTTTTTTTAGCTTTTTTATGTCTTTCCTTTCTCACTCTCTCTCTCTCTGTACTTCTGGCTATGCGAGAGAGAGAGAGAGAGTGTGTGTGTGTGTGTGTGTGTGTGTGTGTGTGTGTGTGTGTGTGTGTGTGTGTGTGTGTGTGAAGAGAGAGAGAGACTATGCGTGTACACGCAGATGCCTAAACCAGTGAGCAACTCCCCGACAGACCCACGTATTCAGGGAGTTTCCCGCTGAAATCCGAGCCTACCCCCAGCTCCATGTTCACGACACCGCACCACCGGATCGATTGCCTTGCAGTAGGTGAGAGAAGGCCATTGATTGGTTCGACCTGCTTGTGCGCTCGCCATAGATTGGCTGGAAACTCCGCAAAGCTCGAGGATTTAGATGGCGCTGCGAGGGCGATATCGATGGGACGAAATCTATCCATGTAGCTACTAACATTTTGCTACATTGTACTTTTCCTCGTTTTAACAAATAAATTCTCCAACACCCTTCTCCTAGTTTGGAAGAGAATAAACGAAAACATGTCCTCTGTACTTCCGTGTTGATCCTGTTCTTTATGGCCATGCGTTGATGCTCAATATTTACAGAAATACTGAGGAAAATAGTTTCTGACTGGTTGTTGGATGCCTACCATTCGCAATCTGAACACAAGGGTGGTAAGGCGGTCTGTATCCGTGATTGGATTGTTAGCCGTCTGTGATGTTGCAAACCAGACCATGACATGGTCCTGCCAGAACATGAGGTCCTCTCTTTCGTGACCTGCACATAAGTTCACGCGGCCTCAAGCGATGCCTGGGGCTCTGACTGAATTATTTCAACATCTTTCTTCATTCTTTCTATGAGTTCTTTTTGACAGGTTGAGAGGGGTTCCCTCAAGTTTCATTTGCATTCATTTGTCAGGATCAAGTAACTGTACGAATCGAAAGTCCCACAGCCGTTGACGGCTGCAACGTGGGCGCCTTTCTTGGTGGATTTGGGTCAATGGACATCACGGCAATAAAGATAAGAAATTATTCTGCTTTGTTTTATAATCGACTGTTTTTGCTTCATCTAAACTTACTGGCAGCTTTAGTTTACTTTGATTCCTCTTCCTGTCGGCTTGTTATCTACACGTTTCCTCAAAAATCTGCTTTTTCATTGCATCTCATGATCTTTGAATTAAAAAATCAGCCCATCGTCAAAGCAAAAGATTATTTTTTGTTGAAATGTTTAGAGGCGATATCAGTTGTCTTAACTTGGGTGAGAGTTAAAGCCACTAAACGAAAAACAAATCTTTTGTTCTCCTGCAGTTTACTCTCACATTTTGTGTGACTGATATTCCAACGATTCAACATAAGATCAGATATTTATTTCCTGTGTGTGTGTGTGTGTGTGTGTGTGTGTGTGTGTGTGTGTGTGTGTGTGTGTGTGTGTGTGTGTTAGTATCGTATAATAATGTCATTACTGGAGCATGTTGTAACTACCACGTGATCTACTAGAACGTTCAGAATAAGTCAGGTACAAACAACTCGAGACTGTTTTTGTCTCCTCGCTCCACACCCAAGTTTGCCACATAAGTGGTTGGCAGTCAGCCGCAAAGGATTTGCCTCCCTTTCAATTAATTACCGTCCATCTTTGGAAAGTAATGCTGCAGTCTGGCCCGCTGGGTCGGCCACTACTAAGACACCTCGTTCTGTTCATTGAGCAGCCTTATCACCTTCGTCCTCTCCGTTAGTCCTGATTCATCTCCGCGCTTATCCTCACTTGCATCCCATGATGGAGCTTTTGGTCGTCGACGCGTGAACCACCAACAACCACGCGACCAATCTGCGAGTCATTAAGTCCACTGTACCCGCCTCTAGTCACGTGACGCACCAGACTAAACCGCTCGACTCGTTAGGGTGTTAAGGCCAGGACCCAGACACTTGGTTGTAAAACATTGTTGTAGCAGTCGTTGCTCAGGCGATGACTCCAAGGTGGTGCGCGGACCGCCAGCCATGCGTGAAATTCACGTGGACAGATTTACGAGTCAGTTACCGAAGGAGTCGGGGACCCAGAGCCAGATCCTCTCTCAAGTGGCTCATTGATGAGGAAACGGACTTCTGGACCAGTGTTCCTCTAGACATGCCTACTTTCCTCGAGAAGTCAACGAAGTAGTTTTGAGCGATAAGAAAGTAAACGATGGGTGAGGTTTTTGCAGTCCGTCAAAAATGTGGAGATAAATCACCACAGAAGGAATTAATATGGAGTTGCGCCTCTTTCTTATCTTTGATGATTAAAAAAACTGCTGACATGGAGCTGCTGGGTACTGTGCAGAGTGATGAGAGACAGCAAGAGATCGAACTATTGATACTCAGCTGAGTATGGGTGAGCAGACATGGAATAACAGAAAAGTACATAAAGTTACATAAAATATTGTTACATGGTATCGATAATAGTTAAATACGTTACATATGTGTGTGTGTGTGTGTGTGTGTGTGTGTGTGTGTGTGTATATATATATCTATGTAGAGCCAAAATGCAATTGTGCAAATGTGTATATATATTATTACAATAAGTATTTATTGTCTTGTCTACAACAAAGATAGAAAGTTTACTTCGTTAGGAGGTCCCATATTTAATAATAAATTAATTTTAAAAGTTACACATCTTATGTCTACACAGGGACACATATTCAACCCCCAAGCCGGGTGACGATTGCGAACATTGTTTCAGAGACCATGGCTCAGCAGTTGTCCACCTGCCACAGCATAGAAAGCAATTCCCTTGCCTTGGACTCCGCAGTTCCTCCTCACCCAGACGATGATCGCACGCAGAAACCTATAAAGCGACCAGCAATAATAATTTGAGTGTTCATATCTTTGTCCATTAACACGCCTATAGACTTTAGCTCTCTAAAAGTTATGGATATTTTGAAGCATTAAAGGGAGCAGACACGAGGGTTAACAGCTCATGGCCAGGAAATGAACTTCTCCATGCGGTCGGTAAACCATCATTCAAGTCCAATCTGCTGTTTTCCTTGGTGAGCCATACAGGGAGGAAACACCGGCCGAAGTTATTACTCTACCCACTAGCATCTGGCCATCGTGACGCCATGTTGTCTCGCGGGAAGCGAGAGTCTCGCCACGTGACAGAAGGGCATTGTCACCCAGAGAGTCGCCGAGGCGACATGATAATCGGCGGATCCATCAGCTGCTTCTTTCCCACTGCGCGATCGATGACTCCCTTTTCGTCGGCTACCTGACAAGAGTCCCAGTTTCTGTTACCTTCGACATTGTCGCACCGACAGCCTAACACCAGTCTTGTCGAAACCGGAATCACGAGTCAGAGGTCATCGCTACCCACGGGTTTCCTTTACCTCGACTCAACAGCTGCAGCCTTCTGTGGCCATTGCAATGGATGTAAACAAAACGCGATTAATCAGCTGACCTCCCAGGTCTGTGTTTGTTTCTTGCTACAGAAAGTCGCACGTTTCCGGTCCATAGCTAGTCGGGAGGTAATCTTACCTCTGCTTCGTGGCGAAAGCCCCATAAAGCTCAATATTATGGGCCCGGAAGGCTGCTGAACATTACCGCCTCAGGAAATGGCACAATATCAGGGACCCAAAGGACTGTCATGCACTAAGGCCTTCAGAAAATGTAGTAGGGCCCCGGAAGAAAGATAAAGCAGTACGGATTTAAGTAGAGTAAAATATCTGGTGACTAACATTTAGAAGAATTATAAATCTTGCAAAAAGAAAAAACAAATCAAATCGAACTTTTGTTACTACTTGCAGAGCAAAAGGTATCAAGACATTAGTCTTAAAATAAACTACTGCACTTTTCAAATTTCATTGTAGTAATCGCTAACGACATTCTGCTTTCTGAGCAAATAGTTTATCATCGTGTGAGTTTGGTTGTGACACACAAAATGTGAGTGAGTCTCATGGTGGCCGCTTTTTCTTTGATGTAACGGCTTCGTTGAAGGTCCACTGACATAACTTGTGAAGAATGTGGTTGAGACGAGCAGTTGCTACCCAGGGGCCAGTTGCACAACATGTTTCTAAACCTTAAAACTGTTCTAAAGAAGCAAAATCTCTTCTCTGCCATTAGGATGCGTTGGACAAGAACATACAAAAAATTGTACTGACAGGACGAAAGTCAGACTTAAACAACTTTATCTTACTTAAAGCAGTTTTAGTTTTAAAAATTCTAAATTGTGGTGTGCACTTTAAACTGATTATCTAAATAGAGTTAAGACCTAAAAGTGTTTAAAATTAGAAATGTGTTGTGCAACTGGCCCCAGGAGTGTGGTGGTTAAAACACTCGCTTGTCACCACTGCATTGAGAGGCCATTGGTTCAGATCTCGTCTCGAGACAGTGTCCGCGACATCTGATCGCAGGACCGGCCGTTGAGATGGGAGGGGCTTCTGTGTTCCCCCTTTTGTTCCCCTCGTAGTGGGAAATCACCGCTAGGTGGAAGCTCTTTCCCACCAAATTAATAAATCAATCAGCCAACCATAAGCTACGGTAATTTCTGCTACTGCTTTGTGTTTGTTCTGGAATACTCTCACCCTTGACCTCGGTGTTGTGATGTTAAGTGTTGACCAGACTTATGAGTCGAGATGTATTCTTCTTACTGTTGAGGCGAGTCTTGAGTCAATTTTTAAAAATATTTTTGAGGCTGTAAGATTTTGACTGAATGTAATTTTTTTCTCTTTTTTTTTTTGGGGGGGGGAATACATTCAGATTTTTGTTGTTAATTTGATCTCAGTGGCGGGCCACCGTAGAATGTGTGGGTGTCGCTCTCTCAAAACTGTTTCCAGCCAAGGCAGGTGCTGTTTGAAAGGCTGTGCGCACTCGAGCATTCACCCGACATGCATCACATGACAGAGTACAAACAACACCCCGACGTTGTTCTGAACAGAAATTTAATTTTGAAAAACATTTGGTGAGCCATAGTGCATGCGCAAACGAAAGTGGGCGTGGCTTTTCTCTCATGCGCTGGATCACGTGACCTGTCAGAAGCTCGTTAACACTTACGTTGGTGTTTGGCGGCCTCACAGTTTCACTCATCGCCTCAAACTGTGGGATGAGAGAAATCGGAAGAACACGTTTGTCATGAATATAATGCCGATGGACGAGCTTCTTTGTATCGACGTACAGTTCTCAACGGTGACCTCGACAGAATCATCCAGAACGACCCACAACATCCGTCGATAACAACGATTGCATCGAAACATTAGATGAAAGCATCAAACGACAGCAGTGATAGCCGACGAGGCTCAGCTGCATGTACAGGGTGTCCACTTCCGTCTTTTGTAAAAGTTGGTTTCCACCTTATGTCACCTCCTCACCCTCCCCCTGTGTCCCCCTCCTGTCTGAAGAAGACATCAATCTTCCTGTTTTGACTTGAGTGATCCATCTCTTCCTCTTTTCTCTTTTCACTGTCTTACATTCCTGTGGTGCCAGTACTTATACAAATGCAGAAAATATCTGAGCGAATATTCATGTCTATATTTTGTGCCTGTATTTATTCACTATGGCAAATCAGTAGACATAGAAAATTATTTGGTGTTTACATGATATCGCCTCCTACCTTTGATCTGTACTGCGTTATGATCAGCAAAACTTATGTGTTTTTTATCAACAGCTACTCGTGCATTGCTTCAATTCCATGGTGTTATTAAAGAGAGGGAGCAGATCTTTGATTTCTTAGAATAAGCAGCTTTTCTTTGGATTACGGTGGTCTTAATGGTGTTAGCGGCCTTCATCTGGCTCCTGGAGTCTTCGCCATGACCCCAGTCTTTCGTATGGTGTTGTGCTGACTGGCGTATCATCATTTAGTTTTGCTCATATTTTTATGAGTTGCTCCCTAGTGTCTAAAACCCTGTCTGGTCAATACAGTGCTGGCTGGTTGTGTTTGTCAAATATCTGCCCTCGTGTCTATCTGTACACTTCTGTCTCGTTCGTACAATAATGACTGGGTTTTATCCTCCTGTCTGATCTCAACTCTATTGTTGTACACTACTGACTGGTTCTTATCCTCCTGTCTGATCTCAACTCTATTGTTGTACAATAATGACTGGTTCTTATCCTCCTGTCTGATCTCAACTCTATTGTTGTACAATAATGACTGGTTCTTATCCTTCTGTCTGATCTCAACTCTATTGTTGTACACTACTGACTGGTTCTTATCTTCCTGTCTGATCTACACGCTCATGTTATACACTTAAGGCTGGTTTTCGTGCTTCTGTATCGCTCTCCCGTCAGATTTGTGTTTCGACTTCTCCCAACGTATCCCTGCTCTTTTAACTTTAAACTTCTCCCCCCCCCCACCCCAGACCCCGTTGGAGGACGCTGACGTCATCGTCTGTCAGCATCAAGTCCTCATCGGAAGCTGATCGTTCATTCACAGTCTTTGACTGGACTCTGCGTCACTCCATCCTACCTCCTCCTCACCCCCTGCTACCCGACCTACATTGATTTAGTCCGGACTCCTCCCCTGCTATCTCGAGTATTTTTGTGCTGCCTCATTGTTCTGCCCCGTTTGCTTTCGCCCAAGTCCATTTCGCTGATGTCGCTGGAATCCAGATCGACCTGACGAAAGAAAAGGGAAACAAAACCCCCGCTGCTTCGCATCTTAAAAGGTATCCCATGAGCCTGCGTGTCTTAAGGTTTGATCAAGGGAAAACCTACCCAGCGACTGTGGCACGGCGCATGCGCCAACAGCAGCATGGCGGCCGGGGAGATGCCGGGTGAGCCTTTTTTGTCAATCCGTCGTCGAACCTTCAAGCGCTCCTTGAAGTTTCTTCTCGGCCAAGTCTTTCAGTCCTACGAGTTTATTGACTTTCGACTGTAGAACTCAGTTGCCGTATTCATGAAGCAAAGGCAAGTCGTTACACACGAGCAAACTGGAGGAAGAATTTCTTCTCTCGGTACTTACGATGGAGGTCTAGACCCCGCAGATGTTGCTCTGTAACGTTTCCCAGGAGAATTGTTGTCACTGACTCATAATTACAGTCCCGGGGGTAAGGAAACATCTGCAAAGTCTTGACACCGCTTCTTAACGAAGACAAGACGCTTGGCCTTCATCAACCCCGGACATTCATTTACCCTCGCTCCATGAATACGGCACCAGGCCGGCTACCTTCATTTTAATCATTCATCCATTGACTGGAAGAGTTGGTAAACGATTTCTCGGTCCACTGGTACTGGTCATTGGGATAATAACTAGATAGACACAGCGGCTGACAAGCCTCGCCACTCAGGACGACCAGTCCATCCAGTTCTTCCTCTGTCCATCTCGGTGTAGACTACCACTCCATCTCTGCATGGTACACTGACGAATGGTTTTAGAGAGATAGAGTCATGTTGGGTAGTATGAACCAGACCACCTGCCGCCACTAGAACTGTTGGGGTGCCAGGTGTCCCACGAGGGTGAAAACGGTTCTCCAATAAACTCCATCACTGGTTATGCGTTGTATCAGGCCGGGAAGTACTGACGTCACATCCGATGAATGAACCTCAACTGCTCGTGTGGCTGAATTTTGCGGTACTCATTAAATAATCAGTGCGTAGTTGAACTTTGCACTAATCATTGTGCTAAAGGCGTTTAGCTTACGCTTACGTGTGAAGTAAGGTGAGTTATCAGCCCACACCCTTGACCCGCGACATCAGGTGGCGGCGGCGAAGGGTTAGACAGGTGCTGCAACTGAGAAACTTGTCGACAGTGACAATGGCTAGCCCACCCTTGGTTACAGGGATAGTATGACGGGCAAAGTCGGTCACACTCCAGCCACACACCCCCTCTTTAAAAAGTGCAAGCCTGTGCACCTGATTTTTTTTTAAAAGAATACTATTACAGAGGTTGCCAGTCCACATTTTACCTGTATACTATTTTACCTTTTACCATTCTCCCCATCCCATCCAGTTTCTATTTGTCTGTTCCCCTAAATCCAATAGCATTTTCCATGTGTAATATCTGAACAATATATTACAACCACATAAAATCATTTTTAACTTAGTGTAACTTCTAGCTGCCGCTTTGAGCTATAGAAGCTTGCTCCCTCGTCGATGTTCAGGCTGTCTCTCCTGACTGATCAGTCCAACGTTTTGTTTGTTTGTTTGTTTGTTTGTTTGTTTTCAAGTGAGTCCTTGATACTGAGTGTTGTATGCCGACCACCTTGTCCGACTAAAATTGAACTAACACGGGGCCAGGTGCTGAGTCGTGCTAGCTTCGTGCTGATGCTCGTTAGTCACCTAAAATAATTATAAAATGCTAGTAGTTTAGAGGACAACAAACAGCAGGGTAGAAATCCCTAGTTTATTTTCTACGCTTAGTGTTTTAATTATTTCTGTTTAAGAACTTGCCCAACAACATGCTACAGTCTCAGCTCATGTATAAACTGTACTTCACCCACCGGCCAGTCCCAGGACTGATATAAACAGCCAGACAAACTATCGAACATTTCCCCGCACATTTCTCTACCTTCAGTTGGCTTTATTTTGTTCCGTGCTTCTTTCAATTAATATTCCACTGCCGGGGGCTGTGTTCACAGACGTCGCTAGCTGGCGGATTACGTGAAACAATCCGCTAAAAATAAAAATACAGTTTTGTATCTGTGCACCTGGCTCCAAACATCCCACAAGATGTGCTGGGCATTTAGCGCAAATACCTGATGGTAAACACTCAACCATTAGGAGCTGACGGAATTCCTAAACTCGTGTTTTTATTTTTGGTTTTAGTTCTAGTTGTGGCACAGAGAGTTCTCGCGCCCCATGTGAACACTTTTTGTTCTTTTAGTCTGAGCCGATGAGTGGTTACTGTGCAAGTTGCCAGATGCCTTCATCACCTAGAAAATGTCCAGTAGTAGAAGTGCAGAACACTACACGGATATCGTGTAAATGACTAGAGTGATTTCTTTGAATAAAGGGAACAAACTGCAATTTTCTCGAAACACGGTACCTAAATTGTTCTCTCCCCTTAGAGACAGTGAAGGGCAATGATCTCCGAATGATCTTAAAGTCTTCGTGGGTTTGCCGTATTGTTGCAGGGAATCTGCTTCGTTAATTGCTATATCAAGCCTTTATATGCCCCATGGCTAGAGAAAAACGTGGAATTGTATTTGAATTTGTTTTTTCAAAAGGGTAAGCGATGAAACTGGTTTTGATATTGTGCATAAAACTGAGACGAGCTTTGGGTGGAGAGTAAAGAATGAGAAATTTCTGAAACTTTCATATGTTCTGTTGTGATTTATGGCAATTTTACCGAGGCTAGGACACTCAGTGGGGCTCCTGACTATGGCCACTTTACCTAGCTAGAATATTCAGCTAGTTACAATAATTTCAACATTTTTACTACATTTACAACAGACGGTTGTTCTGGTGTTGCAGTTTCTTAAGTTACAGTGTGCTGAGCTGGGGCCTGAGAAAACAAAACTTTTGTTTGGCAGGGTCATGGTTTATTTTCATATCTTATCCGGTGTGTGCGTGCGTGTGTGTGGGGGGAGGGGCAAGCGTGCGTTATTATATTAAGTAAATCACAATAGAATACCTTGGCATGTCGAGCTGCAGGTCTTCAAAAGTGCTATGGAATGTAGTTTAATTTCATGTTCTTCACAAATTATAATCTTGGAGTTTCATTACATAATTGTTTTGATAATGGTGTTAGTGGTATAAAGTAAAAAACAAGCAAGGAATGCATTTGTCTTGCTCAAACATAAACAGATATTATGTCACTTCACGTCTGTAAGCACCACATTACTTCAAGCAGCACTAAATTTTTATTTGACAATAATGGCCACCAAGTGACATATTCATACTGAAAAAGCTGTAGTTTCCTGTCGTAATCGACTCATCGTTGTGGTCGACTTTTTTCATGTTTTGCGCTGCCAGCAACAAAGTTTACACCAGTGTACCGCAGCCGACAACTAGGGCCAAATCGACTGTAGTGGCGGTGGACTCGACCTGTGACCAGGTGAGGAAGACGCAAAGATGGTAAAAAAAAAAAGAAGGTAAAAGTCGAACTGGGAGAGCAAAGTGCTTATGCTTGATCAACCAACGTGCACTATCGAGAGTAGATCTCTAAGTAAGGTGAGCTAGAAAGCAGGAAATGGTCGCCACGTACTTTCAATACATATCGAATTTATCAACAACAATATGTAAAAACAAATTTGTCAGCCTCGACCGCTTTATACAAAATTTGTCTCAATTATTCAATTACTTAGAAGATTATCTATAATTTTGTAGAATATAATTTGTATATGTTTTATCTGTCTCTGCGATTTCGAAATAAGTTTGCCTTTGAAGTTTGGGTCTTATCGTCTCTTTTTAAACAAATCCGTCAGACTAATTGGAATATTTCAAAACTTGCTGAAGGAAATTTTCAAACACTAACTTATCTCCTGAAATGCTACGAATAGTCGTTACAGCAACATTCTTGGTACCTTACAGTCACATTCTAGTAACATTACAGTCACATTAGTGTGACATTACAGTCACATTAGTGTAACATTACAGTCACAGCCACATTAGTGTAACATTACAGTCACATTCTAGTAACATTACAGTCACATTAGTGTAACATTACAGTCACATCAGTGTGACATTACAATCACATTAGTGTGACATTACAGTCACATTAGTGTAACATTACAGTCACATTCTAGTAACATTACAGTCACATTAGTGTAACATTACAGTCACATTAGTGTGACATTACAGTCACATTAGTGTAACATTACAGTCACATTCTAGTAACATTACAGTCACATTCTAGTAACAGTACAGTCACATTAGTGTGACATTACAGTCACATTAGTGTAACATTACAGTCACATTCTAGTAACATTACAGTCACATTAGTGTAACATTACAGTCACATTAGTGTGACATTACAGTCACATTAGTGTAACATTACAGTCACATTCTAGTAACATTACAGCCACATTAGTGTGACATTACAGTCATATTCTTGTGACATAACATTCACATTCTAGTGACATTACAGTCACATTAGAGTGACATTACAGTCATATTCTTGTGACATTAAAGTCATATTCTAGTGACATAACAGTCACATTCTAGTGACATTACATTCACATTAGTGTGACATTACATTCATATTCTAGTGACATTACAGTCATATTCAAGAAACATTTCAGTTACATTAGAATGACATTACATTCATATTCTAGTGACACTACAGTCACATTAGTGTGACATTACAGTCATATTGTAGTGACACTACAGTCACATTAGTGTGACATTACAGTCATATTCTAGTGACACTACAGTCACATTAGTGTGACATTACAGTCATATTGTAGTGACACTACAGTCACATCAGTGTGACATTACAGTCATATTGTAGTGACACTACAGTCACATTAGTGTGACATTACAGTCATATTCTAGTGACACTACAGTCACATTAGTGTGACATTACAGTCATATTCTAGTGACATTATAGTCACATTAGACTAATGATCTAACTAGAGTTAAGCCGTAAAAGTGTTTAAAATTAAACTGTGTTGTGCAACTGGCCCGAATACTATGCCTATCGACAGCTTATAAAAAGAAATTGCTAGCATGAACGTATATCAAAAATTCAGCTTGTATAAAATCGGAAGTACAAAAGAAATGTGATTTGTTCACCTTAACTGGAAGACGCAGCTTCTACTCCTCCCACACACGGTGTCTCTTCACTTGCTGTGTCTCCCCGGGAGGTGAAGCGCTGGGTGGTGGCGGTTAATGATACCGTCTTTCCCCCCTTTTCATTCCTGCTATCTAACAAAAAGATCTTTGTTTTTGTTTCTCATGTAACAGTTGCGGCTCGGCCACCCGCCCCGTACTGACTCGTTAACTTCATGTCAACTTCTGTGACAATACATCTACGAAACATTATAGAGATTGTTAGCTGGTGTGTGTGTAATAATTATATGAACTAGACATGTCTAGAGATTAACTGGTTCTATGACAATACATCTAGTAAACTTGTGTAGATTTTTTTACTAGGGTATATATATATATGTGTGTGTGTGTGTGTGTGTGCGTGTGTGTGTGTGTGTGTGTGTGTGTGCGTGAACTAGACATGACTATTGATCAACTGGTTTCTAAACTTACTATTCATGATGAGCGAGGGGGTGAGCGATCGCTCAGTGCGAGTGGCAGGTCTTGCGGACTTTTACCGGATTAGCAGCCGCTAGTTAAAGATTATGGGATAATGTTATAAACCACAGTACTCCCCTCGCCGAGCCGAGCCGAATCCAGTGATATATTTTTTAGTACAAATTTTGGTTGTTTGGACAGTTATTGTTTAAAACGTTATGCAGGAAAAACGTTCACTGAGGCCGACAACTGAGCTTCACAGGCGCTCAGCTCTCACCACAAAGCAGGGCCGTCGGCCCTCAGCGGAAACACGGAAGGCGCACAATACATCGTCGTCTGCACACGAAGACCTGACTGAACCTTCAAAAGAAAAAGGGCTGGAAAAGGAAAAAACGAGAAAAAATAAAAAAGAATCTTCGACGCTTATGTATCACTTTTCCTCGGCCGGCCGACAAATGACAACCACTGACAGCGCCGCTTCCGACACGACAACCACTGTCAGCGCCGCTTCCGACACGACAACCACTGACAGCGCCGCTTCCGACATGACAGCGGACGACGCGCCGTTACAACATCACAAACCAACCAGCCACTGCTCCAGTCACCCAATTTCCAAGAAATCTTGACACCTGCTGAAAAACTGATATTAGCAAAGTTAGAGAGCAATTGAGCAAAAATTGACAAAGTTACTGCAACCATTGAAAGAATGGAGTCTGCAATGCTCGTGTTGCAACAAGAAGTTGACAGATTGAAAATGCAAGTAACAGACTTGAGAAAGCAGCAGGAGGCTGCACAAGCGGACATTGAAGTTGCTAATATTAAAGTTCTGAAGGCTGAAAACAAAAGCAACGCTAATGAACAATACTCCAGAAACTACAACATTGGAATTTATTTCGTCGCGGAACTAGAGGGGGAGACAACCAGACAGTGCCAGGAAACTGTTCTAAAACTTTTCCGTGAAAAATTGGGAGTAAAACAAATAACGGAAAGAGACTTGGATTCCGTCCATCGTCTAGGGAGAAGAGTACAGCCGAACCCGCCACGACCGATCATCGTCCGCTTTGTGTCAAGAAAAACACGAGAAGAAATAAGCAAAAACAGGAAAAAATTGAAGGCACAGCCAGGACAGAAATCGGTGGTCATCGTAGAAAACCTCACCAAAGACAATTACCTTCTTCTTCAGCGGGCCCGGCATACAGAAACAGTCGAGCAGTGGTAGGCTAAACTGGGCAAAACCTTTGTGAAGACTCCCTCAGGAGTTATCAGGCAGATCAGGGGTCCCTCTGATCTCAACAACGACAAGCTATCACAGAACTTCACAAGAAAGAAACATCACCATCGGCCTGAACTGACTGCCCAGACGGAAAGATCTTTCAGATTCCAACAACAGGTTACGACAAGAACAACAATTAAACAACAATTAAGCAACAATTAAAAGTCAAGGTGTGCGAGGCCGCGGGCTACACAAGGGGCGGGTCAAAGGTTGTACGACGTTTCTCGGAGCAGAACGGCCACACGACCCCCTCTCCACGAGCAACAGAGAGTGGCGACTTGTTCAACAACCGGGACGGAAGTGTATTCCAAGTACTCTAAAACGAATTATTTATAATACACCGTCATATTCCAGAGACAGTTGGATTTCAGCTGGCCTCGCAGTCTTGTCATCTTGCACTGAAGTAAGTGTGGAACATCACCACAAGTCCCGTCTCTGAAAAACAGACTGAAAAAAAAAACCACGAAAGTGAGTAACCTGTGATAAAGGAGGAGAAGTAATCATCAGGGAGATAACATTTATCGAAATGAGTTTTTAAAAAACCGCGCTGTGTAACTAAGCAGGTTGCTGTTGAGGATCTTATGAAAGCTCATCACGGACGGCTCTAACATTTAAACCCTAAGGGAATGTGTCTGGAATCCTGCAAATGGAGAAACTTTGAATCGCAGCGACACTAAGAGCTTACATGGTGTTGGTATCTGTATATTGTGTTCTGCCGTGTGTTTGGTCCGAGGTGTTTACAAGAGACATCACCCTTGTGACTTGTTCCCATCTTATCATAGTCATCAAACACTTCAGCTTTAGCTTCATCAAACATATCAAGTAGTCTTCCTTTAGAAAAGTTCATTTGTGTACACAATGTCTCTTCGAAGAATTTCACTGTTTAAACTAATGCTGACAGTTGTGATTTGGTCAGTAGCAATGATAGTACTGCGTGCATCGTTGGTCACCCTTTGTTCAAGAGAACCCTTTAAATCACCGCAATCATCTGCTGTCTTGAAGTCAGTCAGATCATACCACAAAGTTACAAGTTTCGAAATTCTGGATGTGAAATTGGATGAACATCTCAAGGCTTTCAAGCCCGTGGTGACCGACAAGGAGGTGCGTATCTGTCAAGAGATCCTTGCGACCTTCTCGAAAGCCATGAAAGAGGCGTCCTTGACCTTTCTCATCTACGGCGGCAGCCTTCTAGGCTCGTGGCGCCACCACCACCTCGTGCCCTGGGATGATGACTTGGACGTGGGTGTCCCGTTGTGGCAGAAGGAAACAATGGCTACTGTGCTGAATCGTCTCAAGCCAAACTATGTTCTTGACATCAAACAAAGGGAAAAGATGGAAGTTCTACTCCGCTCGATCGATTGCCATCGATCATGTCACTTGGAGATGGCCATTTTTGGACATCAACTTCTATGAGGAGAACGGCACACACACATGGGACCATGACACCTATTACAGACCCTTTTTCATTCCCAAGGCTGATGTGTTTCCGCTTTCCAAGCGACCTTTTATGGAGATGATGATGATGCCTGCGCCGAGAAGACCGGAAGCCGTGCTAAAACGTTTCTATAACATGGAGGCCTGCTCAGTCAGCTGGTACGACCACCATGATGAGAAAGTGAATCACAACACGATGTCTGTCCCGTGTGACGACCTGCAGCACGTCTACCCCTTCGTCAAGCGTCAGACTGCAGGCGGTGGTCATGATGGGTGTAACGAGACTCTTGTCTTCAACGGAAATGTGTTATCCTGGGTGGTGCTGGATGCTACGCAGTGTTGAGCAAGTCTTTTGACAGTTACAAGTTTGTTGTACAAATGACAGATTTTTGCTCGATTGCCCCCTCCCACCTCTCTCTCTCTTTCTCTCTCATTTACCTGCACATATTTTGCCCTGTTTAGGTCTGAAGTATTGGTGTAAAGAACAAAAATACTGTTTTTGTGTTGGGATAATGCGCTAAATATTTTCTCCTATATTACTGTTATTATTGATAGTAGTAGTGGTAAAAGTAATAGTGGTAGTAATAGTAATAGATGTAGAAATATTAATAGTAGTATTACTAGCAGTGTTAATACAATCCTCTTTATGGATTTCCCTTTTACTACCCCTCTTAGTTACGACCCAAATGTTTTACACGAATTTTCTATACAAACGCCATCTCTACTACGACTACCTCCCCAGCCCCACTTATGACTAACAGTTTATGCTCTGTTACGACGTTTTCAGAAGTAGAGTGTTGAAAAAATAATAACATTTTGAAAGAAACTGCTTCTGGTCGATCGCTTACACTCAATTACGGTTTTCTGCAAAAATCATGTGAAATAAATTATGAAAATTTTGTAAGAGATGCTTCTTTATTTGGTTGCTGGTCATACCATATTGCTCCTCATATCTGCCCCCCCCCCCCGCCTGTCCAATCGGCCACGTGATGATCATCTTTTCCCGAAATTCGAATAAACCCAGGCCCAAGAAACGATTCGATCTCCGATGACAGAAGTAACTACTAACTTCAAATACTACCAACAGACGTTGTACGAAGAAGTTCAGCCACCATCTTACAAAATAAAAATGGTCGCTTGGCAATAAATATTCAGAAAAAAAAATCACGGAATGGCGCATAACGCGATTTTCTCTTAAAATCACTGATTTTTTTAAAGCCTTTGTTGTTATTTGGAGGTTTGCATGTAAATATTCTCTGCTTGTAGGAGGAGTCATTGACCTTTTATCTACAGCGGCAGTCTTCTACGCTCGTAATGACACCGCGGCCTCTGACCCCGGGTGGTGATGAGCGTGACCGTCTGGCGTGTGTGTGCGTGTGTGTGTGTGCGAGTGCGTGCGTGCGTGCGTGCGTGCGTGCGTGCGTGCGTGCGTGCGCGTGCGCGTGCGTGTGCGTGTGCGTGTGTGTGTGGTCAATGCTCACACATTGTCAGTAAACAGCTCTTGTAATGGAGTGATCTGCACCATAGGATAAATAAAACAAAAAATATTCTACTTTATTGATATTGATGGACTGGTCTTTCAAATTATGTCACAAAAATGATATGCTGAGACACTTCATAATTCCCTCAGTGAGAAGAGTCATTATTCACACTCGCCTTTTCGTCGCCTTTACTTTTTCGGGGAATGAGGTGTGAAACACAAGATCTTACCTTCCCCATTCATTTATGGAGTTCGGTACCCATTGCCGACAGGTGGGTCGACAAGTATACGTTCGTAGCGAAATAACTGGTATCGAACTGGAGCACTTTCGGGTTTGTACGCCGGGGCCAGTTGCACAACACGTTTCTAAACCTTAAAACTGTTCTAAAGAAGCAAAATCTCTTCTTAGCGTTTTTGATGGATTGCAGAAAAACATACAAAAAATTGTACTGACAGGACGGAAAGTCAGACTTAAACAACTTTATCTTACTTAAAGCAGTTTTAGTTTTAAACATTCTAAAATTGTGGTGTGCACTTTAAACTAGTTATCTAAATACATTTAAGGCCTAAAAGTGTTTAAAATTAGAAATGTGTTGTGCAACTGGCCCAGAGCTCTAACCACTCGGCAATCCACCTCATGTTCATCGATAGCATTTTTTCTCATCAGATTAAACTAAAGAAAAGAAATAAACGATGAATAAGGAACAGATGTCACAGCTAGCGTGTCGTAATGCTGTGTGAATGTAATGCATACTATTGACAGACATCGACTGCTACCACACACTGTTGTTTTAAATTATGATATCAGTATGTGTCTGTACTTGCATGCTTATATCTATGTGCGTGCGTCCGAGAGCGCGCGAGAGAAAAAGAATATTTTCTCCATTGTAAGACACCCATAGCCCGTGTGTTTAGCGTGTGTTTAAGATAATGCTCTATAAATCCTCTCATAGTAATGCTACACAAATGTTTTGCTCCCTGTGCAATTAACTCACTCAAAATTTAATATCCACCACAACGACTAGGCAAGAAGGAAACTGTTTATATACAGTATTTATGTTGGACACTTAGTATGACAAACAGCACACCTGACTGGCTATACTTTCTTTCCTAAACATCTGAGGTCGCATCCAGAACAGCAGATAGGAATAGTCCATCGTCTAGACAACCGTCAGATAGTGATGTCCCCCCTAACAGTGAATGCTGATGCTGATAGCTTTCCTGAAGTACCCACAATGCCCCTCTGTCAGGAACACACGGGACGTGCAGACGGGTCACATACAACACACACTGTCCACACGGCGTTCCTCACGTGCTCTTTCACGCAACAAAATACGAAGAACTGTACGTGGGTTCCTATATCTCTATAATCTCGGGGTTCTGTCTTGTCTTTATAGAGAACAGCAAAATTAACCAATTTCAAATACCTTTCAAGAATATCAACATTTTCACATCAACATATCTTTCGACTACTACTGACTAGGTACACCCTCTCTTTAACTTGAGTTAGTTACTCTCTCTCTATATATATATATATATGTATATATATTTATATTAACAATCAAGCATGAGAATCAAATCAACGACGTATATAATATCTCTTCTCCAGTCCTCCGTTTTCAATAATAGTCTCCTCCTTCTACAAGTCAAATCTTCTTCCAATAGGTACACCAACAGTTTCTCAGAAAGTAAACAAATGACCAAAACACACTGTCAACGACCGGCCAGAACACATGCACTCACACACAGATATACACTTGCCTGTAATACTCCTCCTTGAAACTATCCAGATGATTAAAATACACAGCACTGCGAATCTCTCCAAACACACAGCAGAATCTTCCAGCAGACACACAGAAGCTGGGGAATATCTCCAAATACACAGCAATACTCCGAACGCAGACGACCTTTTCTCACACCCTCCTGAGCAGACGACCCTTTTTCCCAATCTCCCAGACGACACCTGACGTCATTCCTCCTTTTACGTCATGCGTCCTAAACCATACTCCAAACGTACATTCAAGGGCAACTATCCCTGCTGCTTAAAACAAACAAGGGGGGTAACTCCATTTCTAACATTCCTTAAGTCACACGCTTTTTCTGCTTTCAACACACTACACACTCTCAACCAGTCAGGGCTATGTATATACACGATCCCTGACACCCTCACCCCGCAATAAAAGGAAATATCCTTTAAATCGGTAATTGATTTGCCTCCTAAGAAAAGAATTTAATAACGTGAAGGTTGCGAGAGAGAAAAGTAGTCAGTTAACACAGAGAAACATCTTCAAGTGTTTGTGTTCACCTGCTTTCACTCAGTTCCAACCAATAAACGGGAGGAGCTGGTGACGTAGTTAATGTGCGAGGTGGTAGCTCGTGCCAGTTGCCTTCACTAACGGGGATGTAGGACAGGTTTACACATCTCCTTAGAGAACTGCTGTCTGGAACACCTCAAGTCGCATGGCTAGAGCAAAACGATGATTTGTGTTTGTTTCTTCTCTCTTCAAGAGGGAGAGCTTGAATGTGAGACGGGATGTGAGACAGATTCAGGGTTTAATTAAATATCTCCACCAGCAGCAAATGTATCAGTGCTCATATTGTGTGTGTGTGTGTGTGTGTGTGTGTGTGTGTGTGTGTGTGTGTGTGTGTGTGTGGATTTGCACACAGACACACACACACACAAAGTCAAAACCCAATCAAAGATAAAGATAGACAATTAATTAACTTCTACGAAGGAAAATGACATAGGTTAACATGGGCATTTCACAAGATTAGCTTTGCCACTATGGACGGATTTCCACGCGTTGCCAAGCAATTCGATGGCGACAGCTACATCTGTTACTAAAAATAGATTTTATGAAGCTACTTTACCCATCTTTCTCGCAGAATCACTATATTTTTCTGTTCCTGTTACTTGATGCCTTTTAATGTTTTCTGTTTCGTCAGTCCTGTCGTTTTCTTTCGTCCCCTTTGTTCTGTGTCTACTTAGTCCACGTCTCTTCCTCGTTTTAAGCGCTAAGAGCATGCTCTCTATGAGTGTGAATATGCGCTATAAAAAATCTTCACTATTATTATTATTATAAATACAGACTAGCCACTTAATTGTATAAATACTGACTATAGTAACTTTCATAAATACTGACTAGCCACTTAATTGTATAAATACTGACTAGCCACTTGTATAATTACTGACTAGACATTATATAAATACTAACTAGTTACTTGTATAAATGCTGACTAGCCACTTGTATAAATTTGTTCAAACTAAGTTGTTTGTTAACGATGGGCCTTCTGCTCTATCATAGCGATTGCTTGTACCTTTATGTGTTATACATGCGATGTAAATGTGAATAGTTGTACTGATGTAATACGTTACAATGTAAAATAAAAAAAAACTCACATAAAAATTGTGAAAAAAAATACAGTGCACCTCGAGTAGCATGACAGTGACGTTGTTGTTATATTACAGTAATATTCTAGTGACGTTGTAGTGATATTACAGTAATATTCTAGTGACGTTGTAGTGATATTACAGTAATATTCTAGTGACGTTGTAGTGATATTACAGTAATATTCTAGTGACGTTGTAGTGATATTACAGTAATATTCTAGTGACGTTGTAGTGATATTACAGTAATATTCTAGTGACGTTGTAGTGATATTACAGTAATATTCTAGTGACGTTGTAGTGATATTACAGTAATATTCTAGTGACGTTGTAGTGATATTACAGTAATATTCTAGTGACGTTGTAGTGATATTACAGTAATATTCTAGTAGTGATATTACAGTAATATTCTAGTGACGTTTTAGTGACGTTTTAGTGATATTACAGTAATATTCTAGTGACGTTGTAGTGATATTACAGTAATATTCTAGTGACGTTGTAGTGATATTACAGTAATATTCTAGTGACCTTGTAGTGATATTACAGTAATATTCTAGTGACGTTGTAGTGATATTACAGTAATATTCTAGTGACTTGTTAGGGACATTACAGCGATATTCTGGCATATTAGTCACCTTTTAAAGATATGTAAGTGACATTTTAATGACATTACAGCAACTCTTTACCGAAATTAAGCAATGTTATACAAAGACTACACTCGGATATATATATATATACTTATGGATCTCATGATCCGGAGACTGGGAGCTTACTCTCCTGATACCATGTCCATCTCTATCAAACTCTCGATTCATTCCTCAATCTTCACAGCCGAAGGCAATGTAATAAAGAAAGCACAGATTTAATCCCCTAAAAACACTAAACTGTACATAAACTGTAAAGATGGGGGTAACCCATACAAATGGCAGATTTATGAAGAAAAAACTGAAGGTTCTTGAAGTGAGGAATAGTAGAATCAAATATAGTAGGTAAAGCTAGATAGAAGTCTACAATGTAAAAGGGAAGCAACATAAAGGATCTGGCAGCCAGTGCAGTACACCACCACTGCAGACTTGGCAGGTCTGCTGTACACCGAGAGAAAGAGACGACAGCTAGAAAACAACACCAGCGACAGTAAACAACACCAGCAACAGTACACAACACATGCGGCGTCAAGGAGCATCGATCCTCCTCCCACATCTCCCATCTTCGCCCCTCCCATCCCCCACTCCCCTATATTCCCGCACATATCAGCCTCACCCTCCATGCGTAGGACTAGCGGGCCCAGTAGAGCAGACTTCTACATGAACCAAGTACAGCTCGAGGTGCTACTCTTTCCAAAGATGGTGTATGCGTGGCTGACATTGGCATCGGGATCACAGCAGCGACCACAGCAAGGGCCAATCTGAACATAATACTGGAGAGCAAAAGTATGAGCTTTCATGTCCTCATGTTGCAACAAAGACGTTGACTAGTGTAAATAAATGTAAATATGTAAACATGTGAACGACCGTTGGACTGACAAGAAAATGTTTGAGTTGTTTAATAACACGAAAAGAATGAAAAAAACAGATTCAGATTTCATGAGGCCCAATTATTTGCTTTTTTAGCGCTATCCATTCTTAAAGTATTGAATTCCTTTGGTAGTTGCACTAATATTCATACATTCTAATCCACAGTGCCTAGAGGTCTTATCGTCTTCCACTGAAGTAAGTGTGCAACTTCACGACAAGCCTCGTCTCTAAAAAAATAAACCGCTGAGAGAGAGAGAGAGAGACCTGTGATGAACAAGAACAAGCCATCATTCGGGACAGGAAAATGATAAACATCGGCAAAAATAAATAAACATTTGAGAATTTCTCTGTGTAACGAAGGCGATTGTTGTTAACGCCCTGTGAAAACTTATCATGGACAGCTCGAGCCTCAACACCCTCAAGCCAATGTGTCGTGAGTCTTGGAACAGAAAAGTTCACCAGCGACACTAGAGTTTCCATGGTGATTTCATTGTTGACATCTGCGTGTCGTGTTCTGCCCCGTGTTTGGTCCCTGGTGGGTAGGCGGAACATCCATCCTGTGACTTGTCTTCCCTTTTAACTATAGTCATCGAAGACTTCAAAGTTCAAATTATTAATTGGTTTATACAATTAAATGTGCACACAAGTGATAGCAGTCGAACACTAAATATCACCGTCTACTAATAATAAAAAAATGTATGGCATTGTCTAAAGGACAAGAACAATAGAAAATAGCAACATTTAGGAATAAACGTTTGAGAGACTGTGTAGCCCTCTACAAAAGTTACTGACTATAAGGCCAATAGTATGGTGTACTAAAGATGTTTACCAGCGTACATTTAGAGTTGTAGGCACATCAAATACAAATATATTCACCCACGTCGCTTTGATTGGAGAAGATTTTACTCATTCAAAGATCAAGAAGATTTTACTCATTCAAAGATCAAGTAAAAAGGCGTAAGAAAGACAGATCCTGACTTTATGATAGATATCAAGATCTCATTCTTTATGCGGCAGATTCCTGAAGCATATTATAACTGCACTTAAACCTCAAACATACAATGGAGTGGCGCCGATCTCTTTAGTCTTTAATGTAGAAACCGTCACCACCCGCGACTTGAATAATCGCTTTCAAAGCCTGTGACCTGTAAGATACATGTACAATCCATATTTCGGGTAGTAAATTTGAAGAAATCGATTTAAAAGAATCCCTCCGCTGTGTAACAGCTACCTTTGTTGATGACTGTAGTGTGAAGAGACTCACACCTTTATAGTGAATCGCCGAGACTAAAGAAAAACTTTGAAAGCCTGAAATTTTAGTGTCGGTATTCGCGTGGTCGTGTGAAGCAGTAAAATTTAGTTCACATTGTAACTTGTGCTTCCATGTGACCGTGGTCTAAGGCATCCCAGCTCAGTGTTTCAAACGATTCCTTTCATCAACCGCCGAAAACAGCCCGTCATCTTTTTTTTAAAGAAATATTGCTACATGGGAAAAATGTCTTTTCCGTTATTTCGAAACATTTTAAAGTCTAAACTTTTGTTCGTTTTTGTGGCTTTAATTACGACGGAAGTTATCGTCGTGCTGCACACAGGATTTATCCCCGCTGTTTCAAGAAAAAGCGTGGTTCCTGTCATAACGATGAGCGCCTTTACCAAGGCAAAGCAAACTTCCAACACCCAAGACAGAAGCCGTCAATCATCTAAAGACAGTGCGACCTCAGCAAACCACACCAACGGTCATGAAAATAGCTCATTAGACAGGTCATACCACAAAGTTACAAGTCTGAATACCGTCCATGTGACACTTGATGAAAAACTCAAGCCGTTTAAGACTGTAGTGACCGAGCACGACCTTGCCATCTTCCAGGAGATTTTTGCAAGCTTCGCAGCAGCCATGAGCAATGCGTCTTTGATCTTCTTTCTGTATAGCGGCAGTCTCCTGGGCTCGTGGCGCCACCACGGTATTGCTCCCTGGGATGATGATGTGGACGTGGCAGTATGGAGCCGGCACAAACTGTCCATGTTACACGCGCTCAAACGCCTTCAGCCCAACTTTTTTCTTGACGTCTCCCTTTCCTGGCGGTGGAAGATGTACTCTGCTCAGTCGAGCCCCATCAACGGGAAACCTTGGAAATGGCCGTATATAGACATCAGCTTCTATCAGGAGAACAGCACCCATGTGTGGGATTGTGACTTAAAATACCAAACTTTTATCTACCCGAAGGATGACGTATTTCCGTTGTGCGAGCGACCCTTCATGGGCATGATGCTGCCCGCGCCGAGAAACACTAAGGCCGTGTTGGGTCGCACCTACATCCTGAAGGACTGCACCACAGGCTGGTACAACCACCGCGATGAGGTCGGGAGAGCCAATGGGGAAAATGCCATACCGTGTGAGTACTTGCAGCATGTTGTCCCCTTTGTCAAGCGTCGGGCTCTAGGGGGCGTCCAGGATGGCTGTAACGAGAGTCTTGTCTTAAATGGAACTTTACTGTCTTGGGTCGTGCTGGACTCTTCACAATGTTGAACAAGACCTCTGCCAGGTATGTAGAAGACCTTAGTAATTTGGAAATTAGAATACATCCTCCAGAAAGCTGCTCTCTCGAAAGCAACATCAGCTACACTAATGTATTTAAAAGAAGCACACAATTATAGCTGGGAAATTATGGCAGTAATGACGTTCACCACTCTAAAAGTGAAAACTAGAAGACTAGTGTGAACGAAACACAAAATTTAGAGAGGTGTCACTAACTGCATTTTTATATCCAATAAACATTCTGACAATTTTTTTTCTTGTATGGATTTTAAAAATTTCAATCCTTAGAAATTGATCCCATTTTCTTAAACCGAAATAGAGTGCAGAATCTCACTAGGATGCTTTCAGTAAACTGCCTAAGACTTATAAGCTGTGACCTGTGAGAATGACTCACCACTTAGGACTATAAAGTTTTAGAAATCAATAAAAAAAACACCAACCACCGTTGGTTAACCAGGACCATTAGTGATGAGGCTCACGTGGACACAAATCACGGAAGACTCGAACCTGGAGAAACTGAGTCGCGCGTGTCGTGAATCACGCAGTTACGAGGTTTAAATTCCATTCCCAGCGACACCTGTCGATTTTCATTGCCTTCATCGTTGCCTGTATCTTCGTCTCGTGGAAAGCAGTGTACGTGGTGCTTTGTGGGAAGACAGAGGAATTCACTCCTGTGACTTGTGTTGCCATCTCATCGTAGTCTCATCAGACCAGGGTCAACACGTCTGCTCTTATCTATCATCTATGTATTTCGCTTTCTTTTAAAAGTGAAAATCACTGCATACAAAATGTTTTCTTTTCGAAGCGTGTCACAGTCCAAGCCGTTTTTAATTCTGGCGGCTTTGATTACAGCAGAGACTGTTTTTCTTCTACACACACTGTCTCTGTCAAGACAAAGGCTTAGATCACCGAACTACACTGTGACCTCAACAAACCTTATCACGAAGTCTGATAATCTGATTGCAAGCAGATGGTACCACACTTTTATTACTCTTAAAACACTTGATGTGAAACTGGATGAAAGCCTGAAGCCATTACAGCCCAAAGTTACAGAGCAAGATGTCTACCTTATCCAGGAAATCTTCGCAACTTTCTCCATCGCCATGAAGGAGGCGTCCTTGACCTTTTTCATCTACAGTGGCAGTCTGCTGGGCTCGTGGCGCCACCATGGCCTCGTGCCCTGGGATGATGACTTGGATGTGGCTGTCCCGTTACGGCAGAAGGATGCTATGGCTGAGGTGTTGAATGGCCTCAAGCCCCACTATTTTCTTGACATCACACAAGGAGTCAGATGGAAGTTCTACTCCGCTCGGTCGATGGCTATCAATAAGGTCACTTGGAAATGGCCGTTCCTGGACATCACATTTTACGTGGAGAACAAAACTCACATGTGGGACCAAGACGAACACTTCAAAGACTTCATCTTTAACAAAAGGGACGTCCTTCCATTGTATGAGCGTCCTTTTATGGACATGATGTTACCTGCCCCGAGAAACACACGAGCTGTACTGTCCCGCACCTACGACCTTAACGTCTGTACAACGTGGTGGTTCAACCACCGTAAAGAGGAAATGATTATGGGGACACTGAAGTCAGTGCCGTGTGAACAACTGCAGCGAGTCTTTCCATTTGTCAGACGACAGGCTGCAGTCGGCCGCCATGGAGGTTGTAACGAGAGTCTCGTCTTAAATGGAACTGTGCTGGCTTGGGTGGTGCTGAACGATATACAATGCTGACGTCAACGTTTTGCCAGTTACTTTTGTAAAACGAAGTTTTCCTTTTTCTCTTTCCTTTATCTTTCTTTCGGATTTATTTGTCAATACCTTGTTTTGATTTATCACGTTTCATTTTCAATATTTCTGTGTATTTGGGAGTGCGTGTTCTTTTGTAAGAAGCCACATTAACATTTAGATGAAAAATCCCATTTTCGTGCTGTTTTGTCTTGTTAGTTTTTCTTTAATCCCCAGTCTATTGGCTTACTAAATGTCTCTTTGAGCAGAGAAAACGTATTGGGTTAGTTACGTAAGTGTTATCGTGATCTACATGACTAGTTTACATTTTTACATATATTCCCTCCCCACCTCTTTTTCTAGGTTCTTCACAATATGCAATTTTCTAGCTTCTATGAGCATGAACATAGGCTTATATAAGAAAGAACAGAACGGAAGCAGTATAAACAAATCTGATACAAAGCTGGAATTAAAGACTTGGTAGACAATAAAATTCGTCTAGACTGATGCCGACCTTACATGATCATCGTACAAATACTAGCATGGAGAAACTTAAATGTTTATTAGTGTGAATGGAAACTTGTAGACATGGATATTAAACACCCGAGTCTGATCTTATGACAAAAACACAAACTGACCTCCTGCTTAGTGTGCATCAATGGAGCTGAGAACCCATCTCTCTCTCTCTCTCTGTGTTTACCTACCTTCAGTCATTGACGCGAGTCTACTGATGAAAGTCTGAAAGTCTGTGTAAGATTGAGACAAACCACCAAAGAGTGTTTTTATGGCAATTAGTTGCGAGGAATTTTTCTCTTTTAAGATTTAATAATCCATCATGTATGGTGTTGAGATTAAGAATAATGGTGTATAAGCAGGCTGTGTGTGTGAAAGAGATGGAGAGAGAAAGAGAGAGAGAGACAATAAGTATTTCAAAAATTCTGTGTTTTGAAGAATATGTATAGGTTTCTGTAGAGTTTCTTGGTACATGTGTGGGTTTAGAAGTTGAGAATAACTGGTGTTGACACTGTTTATTACTGGATTGTATGTACAGTAGTTCTAAGATGTGTAGCTTGATAAATGCTCACACCCTTAAGGAGCTGTGCTCTCAAAGCAATTAAGAATCCATCAATCGCTGATGTATACTGAAATGCCTACTTTCTTAATTAGAAATCTTACATTTTAGGTTTTCATTTACAGTAGTTGGATTCTTCAATTGTTCTCATTTAGCTTATGTGGCTATGTGTACATAATCAGTGGCCTTAGAGAGGTGTTCAGTACAATTGTCTCATTTACTGTTAATGCTCTGATGTAATATAAAGATAAAGATTATTGTTGTTTGTTGCTGTAGATCTTACATAACTGTACTATCAAAAGTTTTCTCTCTATCGTCATTTTGGGATGGTTAGATATTATTATCGGCTTAATTTTTTATGCTTCGTTAGAAAATACTAACATATCATTATTTAAAATATTTCCTTTATCAGAGAACATTTTTCTCCCTCTTAATGTGTTTCTCTTTTCCTCCTTCTCTTTCTCTTTCTCATTTGGGTTGTAGGCATCACTGTTAACACTCTCTTCAAAGAGACTTAGTAAAAGGATTTAATGATGGTAGCATACAGGCCTAGGAAATAAAAATTGACTTCACGCATGGAACTTAATTCACTCGGCAGTTACAATTTTGGGGCAAGTTTTTGATTTGTGATTGGATTGAAGTGCTCACATTTTAACCCACAGTGACGTCTGTCTAGTAGCCAAAGAGTAAACAATGTTGTGGAGACTGTGTGTCTCACTGCCAGTGCCTTTAGTGACACGAATAAAACGAATGATTCTTGAGATACCTTGTCACTCCTTCCTTTGTGCGCAGTTACAGTCCCGTCATTAAAAGGAGATAATCCCCCCCACCCCCCACGTACAATGCGATTGTCTTTCCCTCGCACGTCGATCACGTGTGGAGAAAAACGAAAGACCTGTTTAATATCGGAGCTCGGGTTACAGGGCTATGACGGTGCTTTGCCCTTCTTAAAAATTATCCTAAAGTTATTATTCAACATGTTCTACTATACACGGACAATGTTAAAAAACCATTTGAGTTCGCGCTTGTAGGTGGGGTGCGTGTGTGCGTGTGTCATTGTGTGGGTTGTAGGGGGGGGTCAGTGCGCGCGTTTGCATGTGTACGCGTTTGCGTGTGTGTGTGCGTTTGCGTGCGTTCGTGCGTGTGTGTGCGTGTGTGTATTGGTTATGTGTGTGCTTGCGTTTGAGTGTTTGCGCGTACACACGTGTGTGTGTGTGTGCGTGCGTGCGTGTGTGATGTCAATGCTTAATTATTGTTAATCAATTCTTGTAAGGAAGTCGGTTGCATTCTAAGAAATTGTTTTTCCCACAATCAAAAACTATGCATTCCCATGATCATTAAAGTTATACGGTTGTAAATATCGCGCGGTCACACAGTACAGCACGAATCTTCGTTCTCGAACTTTTCTTGGTGGTTGGGGAGAGTGAGGTGTTAACACTGTACTAGAGCCTTACATATCCCAACCCTCCACGGAGTAAAGTAACGATCCCCGAGTATCGACTACAAAATTAATATTCTAAAACAATTCCCTCCCCCTACAATCAAACTGTCGCATGTTGTAAATGTCACACAATCATCAATACAGCACGAACGTTCGTCCTTCACCTTTCACCTGTCAAGGACGCTCCTGGGGTGGAACAGTGTGTGGAACAGTGTGTGGAACCTGCTTACGTGGCGCCTCACTGAGATTCTCACTTCTTTCCAAAAGCACGTGACAGTCCAGAAGCCCGAACAGCTTGCAACTCTTGTGTCAAACTACTGTTTTTTTCAACTCTTTTTTTAAATTCTGATACACTCATTCTATCATAAACGAGTAGCAGCCTTATATTTGCATCAAATACATTCTGCGAAACAGATTTCTTATATTTCAGCATGCATGAAGTACGCAAACACGTACATAAATTCATGCATTAAAATATAGCAAGACTTCACTTTTTAGCAAACACTTCCCAGCCCATAAGGGCGAACGCACTTTGCGGAATTCCGAAGTGAAAACAGGATGATGCTCTGCTGTACACAGTCAAATGTATCCGTAGATGAAAAGAAAGAAAAAAGGAAAGCGACAGTTTATAACGAACAGATGTCACAGTAAGCGTGTGGTAGTACTGCAAGTATATAATACATAATATTGACAACGATATCGTCTGCCAGCACTAGCTTTTGTTCACATTAAAATATCTGTATGTTTCTGTGTTTGTGTATGTGTCTGTGTCTTTAATATATGTGTGTGCGTATGATTATGTATATCGTAAAGTGCTTATAGCCTGTGTATTTAAAACCTCGGACTAATATCACTGGACTGCGTGCAGACGAAGTTTCCGCGCTAACTACAGGACTGAGGCCAAAACAGCAGAACTATCAACTTGAAGAAGCTTGGATGATGCGAGTTCAGTGTTTGGACAGAAGAGAAAAACCACAGTTTTTAAAGTTTGCTATGTTCTTAGTTTATTGAGTCTAAGTCGTGCGAAGTGGATGTCGAGGGCTTTTGTAAAGAAAAAAAAATAGTAGTAAGAAACAGATTTATTATAAGTTAGTGACTTTACGAATGTTATCGCGGTTCTGGATATTAAACTATTAAATTGTTCGCCGATACCTGACAGCCTACAACTTTGCAAAAGGCTAAGAGCTAGTCTCGAAAGACAGCCAGTAGTCCAAAGATGTTCATCCGTGTTTAATATGTCGATGCGCTTTATATATTCCGCGATACTAATGTTACACAAACGTGTGTATTCCCTGTGCAATAAACTCACCCAAAGCAAAATTTATTCTCCGTCGCAGCGATTAAGCAAGAAGGAAATAGCTTATATACGATATTATTTATGCTGGAAACAGTATGATAAATGCGCTCCTGACTGGCTACCCCTCTTTTTATTTGCAAACTTTTCACATCCCATCCACAAGAGCAGACGTGAATGTCGACAGCCTCCCAGCCAGTCAAAGCGGACGGTGTTACCTTTCCTGAAGTATTGTCAATGCCCCCCCCCCCACAATAAAATAAAAGATGTCGGACGGTAATTAAAATGTCTTCTAATATTTGAAAAGAATTTATTGGGCTAAAGGTGGCTACATAAGACATTATTGTATGACTGAGGGACATTTTCTAACATAACTACAGTTAACACAGAATAATACGCTCATGTTTTCTTTGCTCACCTGCTTTCACTCAGTTTAAAGTAATAAATGTGATGAACCTGTGACGGAGTAAATAGTTTCTGTGCATGGTGATAGCACCTTCCTGAGGTGCACACGAGTATGATCCTCCATCGACGTGGACCGGAGAGACCGACAAATATTTGTCTTTGTTCTGTATTTTGTTCTCTCATTATCAACATCATTGACTAAATCAGTGAAACGTCTTTTTTCGACTCATCAACAACATCAGGTGTCGTAACACTTTGGCGACATCTGTAAGCTCCGCAACAGGTAGCAAGATAAAGACATCAAACTGTCAATTGAACTGTAGTCAGCGCCATTTAAAACTGTCAGTTGTGGAAAGGTGTATTGTAGGGAGGGGTACTTTCTCGCAATGGACTCTGTTTTAATTTCAGTGAACGCACTGGTGTAGTTGATATGAAATGTAGAAGATTAGTTAACGTTTAATTAGAAAACGAACTGCCTGACACAAGGGTTGAGAAGCTAACTTTCAACTGGAAATTTAGTGAAGTTGCGGGGCTCGGTTTGTAAAGCAAATTCCCAACGTCTGAGCGAATAGCTTACGTGTATTGGCCCGAAATGAGCAGCGAAACATCATGCAGGACACACACACACACACACACACACACACACACACACACACACACACACACACACCGGCTTAGTGCCTACAAAAGACAGGTGTGCAGTTTGACAGACATTTCCCAGAATAGTCGTGACCTCACTGACCTGCCCAATGTGTCAGCGTTTTGAAGACTCTAAACCTGTTACCTATGTTAGTTAAGCTATCGATCATTCTCGCATCTCAAAATAAACCTGGGTTCAGGAATCGGGCATAACTGTATTTTTCAAATGAAGGACCATAGAGAAGCTTTGTTGACAAATCCTGGCAACAGATGCTCTACAACAATACAAGAGCCGTGAAGAGACGCAATTCTTTACACACGATACTTGTACTAATTTCAAGCATAAAAAGCCTCCATAAACTCTAAGGTGAAACAGCTCTGCATGAGAAACAGTGTTAAAAAAAACCATCACAACACAAACAGTAATTATAATTTTAGTAATTAGTACTTATTTTAAAATTTTGATAGAACTATTTCAATGCATTTAAATTATCATGTTGACGCTGGCATCCTTTCGAAGAAATAGGCAGCTGTCCCATCTATTCTCATAAATCACTAATTTTATTATTTTTTATGCCGAGAATATTTATATCTTCTACAAAAGTAGAAAGCCCTAAAAATAATACATTATTAAATGTAGTTTTTGCTCCACATTATTACATGTATAATTATATAAACAGTCATTTTCGTGCAATACCAGCTTTCGATGACTTTTTTAAAATCTCTTGTCTTGTGTTTGTTTTGCTGGCTGATCGGTCTCAAAAGAGAGTCAGTACGCTTGCCATGTTTGATTCAGTGGATAAATATATGTACAATTTAGAAAAGCCTGGCATAGTCAGAAACCAAAGAAACCAACAAAACCAACGACAGAAGCCTCTCACTTGTAGCGTTTGAACAGAGCCATCGCCTCTGTAGTGTTTTGTGTGAAGAGTGCTCTTATGAGTGGGTGCGAGCGTGTGTGTACATCTCGCGGCACTCTTCTACCTTTTTCAACAAAAAGGGCCGACCAACGGTTTTCACATTTAATGTTAAACGAAAAAAGAATGAATGAATAAACGGGATCAACTATGGGTGGACAACGATATGCTCTCTGCGGCAGTGCCACCTAACTGAAGATGAGGTAATCCAACACAGGTGAACGGGTAAACTGGTATCCAATAATTCGAAAGTGCGGTGGATGGGTGAACAGGTGATCCGATGTGCTGATAATCCAACACAGGCGAACTGATAACCCAGTGTCCAATAGTCCCAAGGTACGATGAGTGAGTAGCCAGATGAGCCGACGTGCAGATAATCCAACACAGGCGAACTGATAATCCAGTGTCCAATAGTTCCAAAGTGGGGTGGATGGGTGAACAGGTGATCAGGTGTACAGATAATTCAACACGGGAGAATTGATAACCCGGTGTCCAATATGCAACAATGTTCCTGCTTATAAAGTTGGACATACCCCCGTGGTGAAGACGCTACCTGTTCGCAGCAAAGCTTCTGCCGACGCCGTAAATTCTCTGTCTGATGACCTGTCCTCCACAGTCGTGACACTGAAGGTTTGCAGTAAAGACTCCTGCTAAAACCGTGCCGAACAGTTTTTTCCTCCACCTGCTTGCCGCAGAATCAGACACACAGGAGTAGAGTTAATGGTTTGCAGAGACAGTCTGCCGTCTTCATTGAACTCGCTCCTCTCTGGTGGTTTGTCTCAGGATCAACTCCTACGTGGAGTCGCTAACGGTTTTCTGTGAATGCCGTCGTATAGCTCTGTTCGCTCTCAGTGGTTGCCGCAGAATGACCAAGTATCGTTCGCCCACGTGCCTAACCATTCTTTTCCCCCAGGTTTTCCACCAATCAAGCTCCTAGCTGCTTGGTTGCTACGATGATTGCCTGGCGACTCGATCGCTGTGCGGGATCCATGCCGACTGACTACATACACTAACTTCTGTACAATTGTAGTCGGCATGGATCATCACGTTGAATAGTCCGTGGCGGCCACTATCACATCACACCATGATGCCTTCACTAAGATTCCATCCTTGTTCTCAAAACAAAGATCTCCCATTTCTTAGCTGCGTCATGGTGTGACGTAATACGCAGGTCAACGTCACAGCTCACGAGACTATTCAGGAACGTGCCGCTGTTCCCCTCCCGAGGCCTTTGGACACTTACTAAAATGAATAATGATAATGATGATATAACATAAAGAAAGGGTTTGAGCCGTGAAACTTTACAGCCTCAGCCAACATCCTACATCCCCACAACAAATGGAGGAAGGCAACGACATTTCAAGAGCAGTTCTGAGGTCGTAGTCCCCGCCTGTAACTCGCTAGAGGCTCACTAAAGATGGCTGTTGTATACTACATGCTGTTTGAAGCGGAAAGAAATCTTCGCAGAAATAGAATATTTCGTGACCGAACTAGTCCCATCGATTTCTGGGATGATGTAGCACTCTATCAACGATTAAATATAGAAAGGTTTAGCATATGTTGACGAATCGTAATGGTACATAGCAACACAGTTATTCAGTACCGATATTGTCACTATATCTACTGACTAAGGACTTTGTCACACTATATTTATTATCTTGTCACAAACTCTTGATCATTTGCAGTCTGTTTTGAGACGCTTGGTATAGTCACTCTCATCGACACTGATATTGCTGCCTTGTCAAATATTATTCGAAATAAAAAAAAACTGAAAATCATGGAAACATCAAATACAAAAAGATTTTACTTACCGATCAAAGAAAGTACGGCACTTCTCTCTGGAGGCAGAGCTTGAAGAGATGTACTAGGATTCTTGGTGAATACCCACGTGAGTTTTTCTGATTTGCAGATGCTTATTTCCCACGGTTCATTTGAAAGGGGAACATAAAAGAGGGACAAAGGGACACAGGGCCAGCCTGTAATTGTCCGTCCACCGTGGCTTGCTTCAAAATGATGTAACCCATTAGTGGGAAAGTAAAATTAAAAAACTGAAGACATTCACATGACAAAAGAGACACACCAAGAATAATGAGAATGACAAGAAAGTTGTATGAACAAATTCGAGAATTGGAAATAAAAAAAAGTTATTGAGTGTGTGTTTGGCTCTTCATATTTTCAGAGATAATGACTTAACCTATCGTAAATCGTCACAAATCTCTTCTAAAAGCATCCAAGCCTCTTTCTTGGTTAACTAGACTTTCCTAAGTGATAGGCCGGTGTTGAATTTTCTTTTGTTTATTTTTCTTTGCCTCTAATTTTCCATGCTGAGTTACGCAGGAAATAGCAGACCGCCGACTGTTGTGGTCACGTGGGCATGCGCAGTGACGGGATTTCGATGACTGGGACTATGTAGGTTGACTGTCTAAATATAAAGTACATGTACCTCTATAGTTGTCCTCCGGTCAAAAAGGTGAAAACAATTGCGCGCCGGCCAGCTAACAGGTGGTTTGAGGCTAAGAGGACCGTACACTGGCCCCTGGTCTTCAGTGTTGAAAATCGCTTCTAGAAAGATATTTTCTGAAATACTTGTCACAAAGATGAAGTGAGCCCCAGCCAGCAGAAGAGAGACGTTGACAGCACTGTTTGTGTGCAAACATCGTCGCTTGACGTTGATACCTGAAGGTGCAGGTAATGAAAGGCTAGCCAAGACGACCTGTGGTCTCGGCAGACACAAACCGTAGCCAATGTGGAAATATAACGACTGTCTGGTCAGTGTTGACAACTGCTCATATTTCTGCTTTTAATTCCACTCTTTTCGCTCACAGTTTTTATTAGTTTGAACTGTTTTTGTTTCCACTTTAACACAGTGTCTTCTTCTTGTAAAAAAAACTTTGTTTTTAATGTTTCCTGTTTCCTGGCATGTATCAACCGTCTAGATCTAACGTGATGACGGATAGATTTACCACGTTTGGAAAAGTAACTAAGTTAAAGTTCTGATTTATTTAATAATCTAGTTCATTATTGACTGCATATAAAAAGAAAAAGATAATTTAAGAAAACTTTTACTTTAAATAGCAATATTAACTGTGTGGAAACAAGAAGAGAACAACGCAAGTTTGGTACTCATTGTCTCTGCAACCCGCCATGAGTAGACTGTAGACCCTCTCCCATCACTGTTGTCATCTTGTTCATGGCATCTATCAGACTTCTGCCAGCTCTTGATGCAAGAATTTTGAGTGCCATTCCTTAGTGTAACACTCTCGAATTAATTTGTAATCAAGAATTTATCCTGTTTAAATGTTGCTTGTGTGTGTGTGAGTGTGTGTGTGTGTGTGTGTGTGTGTGTGTGTGTGTGTGTGTGAGTGAGTGAGTGCGTGTGTGTGTGTGTGTGTGTGTGTGTGTGTGTGTGTGTGTGTGTGTGTGTGTGTGTTCATAAATAAACATTGATTTGCATTGTCGTTGTCTGAGACTTTGATCAGTTTTTTTCATGCTCTCTTCCTACTATAAATAAATAATTGATCTTAAAGATATCGTATAAATTACACTACAGAACAGATTCACACTGTAATACTTTTGCCTTTTCAAAGAGTTTTGATTACAATTTAAACATCTTAAAAACTCACAAGTACACACATAAGGTCATTCCATCGGGCCACTCTAGATTACATTGTATCTGTTGACACAAAAGAAAGTTAGCTGCTTCAGTTTCTTATTCAAGATTATGTTTTCCCATACTGATATTTCCTTATCACTGTTATATAATGTACTAACCTAAATTTACTAATGTACTTTAAATTACTTTGCAGATGACCCTTCAAAAGCCTGGGTTTGCAATCAGGTCCAGTTATACGCGGATTTCTTTGATGTCGACACCTGTGAACTTTCTCTGCCTGTGTCTTCTTTTCGTGCAAGTCAGTGTGCGTGGTACCTTGTGGGAAGAGAGGGGATTCCATCCTGTGACTTGTGCTTCCATCTCATCACAGTCTCACCCATCAGACTAGTGGTCATGGCGTCTATTCTTATTATCAACTACATCTTCCGCTGCCTTCTGAAAATGAAAATCACTGCATACAAAATGTGTACTTCTGTTAGAATAATGTCAAAATTTAAACCCTTTTTAATTCTAGCGGCTTTGATTACAGCAGGGACTGTTCTTCGTCTGTACACACTGTCTCTGTCAAGATCACCGTATTACACTGTCAACTTAACAAACCTTATCACTCAGGTTAACTCTCTGATTAAAACCCGATCGAACATCACACGTATTACTCTCAAAACACTTCATGTGAAACTGGATGAAAGCCTCAAGCCATTTCAACCTAAAGTTACAGCGCAGGATGTCTACCTAATCCAGGAAATCTTCGCAACTTTCTCTATCGCCATGAATGAGGCGTCCTTGACCTTTTTCATATACGGCGGCAGTCTGCTGGGCTCGTGGCGCCACCATGGCCTCGTACCCTGGGATGATGACTTGGATGTGGCTATCCCGTTACGGCAAAAGGATGCTGCGGCTGACGTGTTGACCGGTCTCAAGCCGCACTATTTTCTTGACATCACACAAGGAATCAGATGGAAGTTCTACTCCGCTAGGTCGATGGCGATCAGTAGGGTCCCTTGGAAATGGCCGTTCCTGGACATCATATTTTACGAGGAGAACAAAACTCACATTTGGGAACAAGACCCATACTTCAAAGACTTCATCTTTAACAAAAGGGACGTACTTCCATTGTATGAGCGTCCTTTTATGATGATGATGGTACCTGTCCCGAGAAACACACGAGCTGTACTGTCCCACACCTACGATCTTAACGTCTGTACAACGTGGTGGTACAACCACCGTGAAGAGGTAATGATTATGGGGACACAGAAGTCATTGCCATGTGAACAACTGCAGCAAGTCTTTCCATTTGTCAGACGACAGGATGCAGTAAGCCCCTATGGAGGATGTAACGAGAGTCTCGTCTTCAATGGAACTGTGCTGGCTTGGGTGGTGCTGAATGGTATACAATGCTGACGTCGACGCTCTTGTCAGTTACTTTTGTAAAACGGATTTTTCCGTTTTCCTCCTTTCTTTCGGATTACTTGTAGATAACTTGTCATGATTTCAATATTTCTGTAGAAATGGAAGTGCGGGATCTTTTGTGAAGCGTGGGCTTGAAATGCACGAGTCCTGTTACACGCGGATTTCTACAGTTAAATTGAAATCCCAGAGAGATCTGTCAATGTTGTCTGCCGGTATCTTTTTTTCCTGCAGTGCATTGAGCTTGTCTTTATGACAGAGAAGCACACTGTACAGAGTTTTTTTTATTGAAAAGAAAGCTACGTTCCCGGTGTCAGTTTTTGGAGACTGTAGAGCTGAAGAGCTTGATATTCGGACTAAAATTTAGTTAATTTTATGCAAACCTCTTTCGGTCAGTGCAACATCGAATTCACATGACAATTAGAGCCACTGCAATTACGAAAGCCCATTGGGATTGTAAGGCACGGTTAATGTGGAATTTTTACAAACTAAATGAGAACAGAGAACAACAAAAGATGTAGTTGTTGACCATGTGGTCGATTGCAAAGTTTTATCCATCTGAGACATTCCTCACTGTCATGATAGGGTCTTGGAAATAGTATAAACTTCCCCTTTCCATTTTCAAGTCTTGTACAAACCCGACGCGCATGTTTTTACCATGATTGTTTCGCTTAAGTTAATGAACGTAATAGCACTAGACCTGTACTAGACTTATACTAGACTCGGGCTAGACTCGTACTAGACTTTTTCTAGACACGGTGCTTGTCTCAGATTGGGTGATGTAACTCTACCTGGCAAATGTTCTCTCGCGGATTCTCCGAAGTCGCGATATGGTTGGTCAGGATGTCGGTACAACGGGTGGAGTGTCTAGCGGTTACTTGCCGGCTCCTCATACTACTACTACTACAACTACTTCGACCACAACATGGATTCAACCCTGAACTGCACATCTATTACATTAAAAACATTTTACTTTTAATTTCAGTTTCTTAGAATTATTTCTTCATGATTTCGAAAGTAACGGGTTCTAAATATGGGAGGCTTAAAATGGCGGGTAGAGTGTTTATCTTCGTCATCAATCACAAGCAAGGTGCTTTCTCCCAAAAGTATCTCTTTATTACAAACAACAGTTACAGGCGTACATATAGAAATAAAAAAGAAGGTAAAGAAGAAGAAGTAGAAGAAGAGAGGAGGAGCTGTTGCCCGGCAAATCAACAAACAAAAGCATACAATAGACATTCAAAATCTTAAACCTTCTAAACATATTCTATTAAGCTATCCCTCTAACACGAGGTAACAACGTGGTAAGCATGTGCCATCACCTATTCTCATTAAACCATCTTACATCATAAACCATATTACCACAGCAAGGTTTTCCCCTCAAAACATCATACCACAATTTAAAGATCCCACAATAAAACACATTAGAACAATGACATTAAACATAATTCCTACATCGATCTCACATTCTCTTTTCCTTATAACTGCTACATGAGGAAAAATGATCCCCTCTCCTCATACAAAATCTACAAACATCCTGCACCTAACAAATCTAAAATCATACTATGCCCTTGTAGAGCAGCGTTTAAACTGTCAAACATCATGCATATTTTTCACAAACCTGATTTAGGACAAACATCCCAGGGTAGGCCCATCGGCCACCCTGGGCCACGTCTTCCTCCAAAAGAAAGAACGTACAAATGGAAACCCAGAGAGTTCCTTCCTCTCGTCTAAATCTCGGTGTAGTCTTGCAGATGCGAGACTACATAAAAATCAATGCATGAAATAAAATAATACAAAAATTACTAAACAAAAATATAAAATATCTAAATGCACATGAAAAATGTGCAAATTTGTCATGGGTGTTACACGAAATATAGAAACACAATTAAAATTTAAAGTACGTAGTCAAACCACAGGTAAATATGTCAAATACGAACTACATCAAAAATTACAAATTCATGTTTGGGTCAAAAAAAGACTTACTATTTATCATAAGCATTTGTGTTTAAATTATATTTTTTCCTTCTATGCTATATTAAGTTCAATATTTGCAGGCATTGTAATATTTCATATGTGATAGATAGTATAGAAAGCTTATAGAATAATTTAATCCAAGTCATTATCAAACTTAGCTTAAAGTAAGTTTTTCGAGTAAATATATACTAAATAATTATTTATTGCTTAAAATTTTAATCGTGTGTATTGTTAATCAGCTTCAAAAGTAGTATTTGTAACATTCATGTAAATATAGATTTTATACAAATATATTTATCACATTAATATTTTTGTACAATTTTTCTTACACTGATTGCTAATATATTTCCTAACCATTATATAGTGTTAATGTCAGTTAAGTTTTATGTGGGTTTTTATGGGAAAAGAGTACATAAAAGGGAATACTATGAGAGTGGTTATTGTTTCTTTGATTAATTACACATTAATTAAAAAGATTGCATTTTGTATCTTCATGCTTTTAAACATTCCCCTGTACCATATCCATAATTATAAATTGATGACCTGTTCGATGAAGTTAATGATAACCAAGTTAATTTGTATACCGCTTTCTCCTTCTTTAAAGGGAGGCTAAGGGCGCTTTACTACAAAGAAAAAAACACAAACATAATAATAATTGATGCTGATCTTAAAACAGTAAGTTTCAGTGTTCTTTTCATTATTTACGCTCACTCCCTTATGATAACCAGCCTGTAAGACTTCCACCCCCCAAAAAATCATATAATTCTAAGGAAAAACATGTAATCTTGACATGTTTAATCAGTTTATTTAATCAGCGTAGAAAAAGCAGATTCTAGTTTTTCTACATTTAATTGATGTGGGAACCACCAACACCCCACTGGTCATGTTTCCACCGCTCTGGTAATGGCCAGCAAGGATGGTCGGCGCGGTGGGTTGTTAATACTGACCAGTCACACGGGACAGTGTTGCAAAGTTTACTACGTCCCAGCTTCCCTGACTCGCCACAAACATCAAAGGTGACCAGCGACACCCCAAAAGCGAAAAGAGGCAACTTGGCCGCTGATCTAAGAAAACTAACCACTTTTGTAACTTGCGTGATGTTGTGAGCCCAGTTGGATGACACCATAAGAACTTGAGATACAAACTGTGTTTTATATATATATATATATATATAGAGAGAGAGAGAGATGTTTCTGTGAACTGTCCTTCCCTTTTGGAAAAATAACTGTGATCAAAAGCGAAGAGACTGGATAATACGGTCGTGCAGTCGCGACAGCCAAAAAGTTAAATTCAGGTCTCGAACTCGAACATCTATTGAACTATTACTGTATATATATCCTTATATGTATTATTTCTATTGCTTATCTCCTTTTAATTATATGTGTTGTTTCTTCTGAGATCTAAATATGGTAAAGAGAAAAATAAATATGTCTTGCCATATAATTTTTATTGAGAAGTAACATGTTTGCCCTCAGTGATTGCATGTGCATGGCACACGCATGCATGAAAAAGAGGTCACCCCGTTCTTTCATTTTTAAACAAATAATCCCACAAAAGGATGTCCACTTTCTTCAATAACTTAATGAATTCACTAAGGAAAGCAATGAGATACTACGAAAAATAAATGAAAACATAACCATCATATATATAGAAATATAGAGAAATAAATGTTTGTATCACCTGTACAGACTTTTAAGCCCTCTGTTCATTGCAAAAGGGGAGATGAAAGTGGCTCGTCTCATTCTGCATTTTCAAGAATCAGAAAACAAGGACAGCCCCTCTCAGTTGTCGGGTACACTGTTGTGAATGTCCTACTAGCCGCCCCAGGAGATTTCACTTTTACGATAGCCCTTAACTAGTTTTTATGAGATTCTTTGTAGCCATGACTTTAAACATTGACTTTACCATCTGTAGATCTTAACTGTAACACATCCACATCTTGGTCTGTGAAGAGATTAATTGCACAGAGCGACCCGCGAGATTTGTAACTTTCCCTTGTGTTCATCTTGCTATTTACTTTCTGTCAGACAGAAAAAGAGTTTTGTTCGAAATATAATTTTTTGTTTTCATTCTTTTTATTATTACTTTGCTATATGTAGTGGTCTGTCTCCATGATGGGTACATTTTGAGTCGATATTTTTGAAGGTTACTTCGGTTTAGCTTTATTAAACGTATTTAGCCTGCTACTTCAGTCGGGAAATCCGCTAAATAAATACATATTTAGCCTGCTACTTCAGTCGGGGAATACATAAATAAATAATAAATACACCTGATCATAATTATTATTTTGTTTACTGGAAACCATACATTTTGAGGACACTTGGATACCTGTCTTAACACTACTCCAGACCGACATTAATATTGCATCTTTTTATCGGCCATAAATAGTTTTTAAGCACCTTAAGTGGTACCTCATCCATCTGATTTAAGAATCATATTCCATATGAGGTCCCAAGTGAAGGCAAAGAGGAGTGGAGACGTCTGAGGTTTCTTGATAACATTATTGATTGTGACGCCTACCACTATCTTTATCAACATTTCCCCTTCATCACACGTTCTACCCTACCAAACTCCTGGTAAAAGACTTGGATGTGCAGACACAATCATCACTCTTTTAAGTAGGTTTCAGTTGTATGTATAGAATTATTTTCTTTTTAAAATATGAATTTAAACTGGCTACTATAACTGCTCTTTGTCGTAAACAGCTTTTCAAAATGTTTTTGTAAACATTTATTAACACAATTTTCTTCTTAATGTAGAGCAGCAAACGGCTTGTTTGTTTTCAGAGCCTGTGTGCTTTCAAAATGCGATTGAACACACGCCTTTTTTCCTTTTCTAACCTTCTACACTAAGTACAAGTTTCTCACAACTACATTAATTATACGTTTCTCACATTCACACTAATTAAATGTCTCTTACAACTACACTTATTGCAATTACACTAATTATAGGCTTCTCAAAACCACAAATTACAGGTTTCACAAAACTTCATTTATGACAAGTTTTCTTGTTTTTGTCCACTGTCCTCTCTCACTCTCTTTCTCTTTTTTCTTTCTATTTAAAAAATTAAAAACAGAAGTAGTTGACGTAAGGAGACATTACTTGCATTAGGTATTTCGGGGTGTGTGCTGCTGGTTTCTACATGAGAGTAAATATGAGAGAGTAAAAAGATGAAAGAAAAAAATGACCAAGCAGAGAAAGTTAATACATCAGGTTAAAGGTCACACCGTGCGCCGATGTCCTTTTCTCACACCGTTAGGTTAATTTCTGTATCTGTAACGATTGTCACATCCTATGTAACGATTGTCACACCCTGTTCATAGCTTGTAGTATTGTTAGGGTCACTTCGACGACAGTGGACCTGTAAAGCGTTATTGACCTTTGTTACGGTCCTGTTCCCGATGCTTACAAATCTCTACACTTACCATCCCTTGGAGAGTCGCATCACAACAACTTACAAATCTCTACACTTACCATCCCTTGGAGAGTCGCATCACAACAACTTACAAATCTCTACACTTACCATCCCTTGGAGAGTCGCATCACAACAACTTACAAATCTCTACACTTACCATCCCTTGGAGAGTCGCATCACAACAACTTACAAATCTCTACACTTACCATCCCTTGGAGAGTCGCATCACAACAACATTCTCCTGGCGCCGGTGTATGAGACAGTGTGTCGGCGATTTACACCTGTGGTGAAAGTTAATTAAGTGCTTGATGGAAGAGAGTATCACCCGCCTGCAGGGCTGCTTCGACTGCACAGACCGACAGGTTTTCTATAATTCCAGTGACAATCTAGATGACTTGGCTGATGTTGTGTCTTCTCACATCACTTTCTGTGTTGACACAGTCATACCCTCGAAGAAAACTGTCATCTTTCCTAATAATAAACACTGAATAACAAAGGAACTCAAGTCTGTATTGAATAATAAGAAGCGAATATTGTATGCCGGATGTGCACATGATGAAGTAGCGAACAGGTAGGTATGGGATTCCATTAGGGAGGCAAAGAAAGGTACAAGGACAAAGATGAGCTGCAGTTCATTAGTGGTGACCTCAGGGCGGCATGGCATGGTAATAATGGTATGTTCCCTTTCAATCGCAAGGAAAGCGCTCTTAACAACTTAGCGGAGTTACAGCATTCCTGATAATTGGAAATTTCGCACATTGTGACTGTCCCATAAATCACTAGGCCCAATCAGCCCAACGACTTCAGATCAGTCGCTCTTACCTCAATCATCATGAAATCACTTGAGAAATCCTCGGGAGCAGCCATAACCTCGCTGAGACAGTCATCAGTACTGTCCATGACGATGCCATCGAGGTAGTCGACTCTTATAAATATTTAGGTACCATCAAATGGGACATCAACACTGACATGATCCTCCTTAAAAGCCAACAACGCTTGTACCTCCTACAGAAGCTCAAATCTTTCTCTGTCAGCTCTGTCATCCTCACTCGGTTCTATCAGTCCTTCATTGAAAGTCTCATCATTTTTTTTCATCTCCTGTTTCCACATCCTCTCCCTAGGGAACAGGAATAGCCTTGTCTCCCTTGTTAACATCTGTTCCAAGATAACTGGATACAGGCAAAGGGACTTGGCAGCTTTCTGTTATCAGCAAATCCTTTGGAAGGCATCCCGTATCCTCTCTATTTCTGATCATGTGTTGACATGTGAGTTCTCACTACTGGCCGTCATCTTGTACTAGCATGAGGTGACCTTAGGTCACCAACTAAATCGTGTTTGTGTGTGAGAGAGAGAGAGAGAAAGTATTTCAACATGTATATGTAGGTATTTATCTCGATCTATTAGTAGTATGAGCACTATCATGAATTGCCCTTGTGGATTAGTAAAGTTGTATTCTATACCATTGTCCATATCCTATGTTTAATTTTCTTGTGAGTCTACTTGACTATACTTTTTATACATGGAAATAGAGACATGTGTCGATTGGCAGAAAACAGAAGCCAAGTCTGGGATCTACTTCATTCGACTGACTAACAGCAACCACAGAGTCTGGTGTGACATGGAGTCTGATTACGGCGGTTGGCTGGTAGGCTTGGTGTCTCTTGCTTGCCTTTGATTGTAGTATTGCAATTCATAACAACAAAGCCACTCAACAACCTCTGCGCATCAGTATCCATGGTAGCAATCGTTGCTCTTGTGTGTCACTCGTAGGTTTTTCAGGGACGTCTTGACGGCTCAGTTGACTTCGACAGGAAGTGGAAGGAATATGAACAGGGCTTTGGTGACCTCAAGAATGAGTTTTGGCTGGGCAAGTTGTCTACCTCTCACTCATCTGCCTTCGTTATCTCTCGTCACTATATTGTACCTGTCATTGTTTCTGCAATGTTAGTCTCTTGTCTCCAAACGTACACAAGTGATATTTTTATAAACACGTGTTTGCAAGTACCACCTTTAGTATAATAATGAAAACAACTAACTCGATAACAGTTAGTCGTATTAATATTTGAACAAATCCGAACATAGTACATTGTGTCTCTACCTACTTATTAAAATAATATTTTCGATAGTTTCTAAAACTGACGTTTTAATTTTATTAGAAGCTGGGATTAACAGTCAATAAAGAGTACAAAACAATCATATTACTAAAAAAAAGTAGCATCTAAAGAACTGAAAACTAGAAATTACAGGAAGAAAATGCTTAAAAGCCATTAGCGAGTTATTTAATTTTCTTCTTATGTAAAGATGTAAGATGATTAAAGTAGTTTGGTTTGTTTTCAGTTTCAAATGATCAATATTTTAACCACGGTCATGCGGTGTTAATAAGTCATAAAACAATGTGTCATTTATCAATGCTGTAAATAAGTGACATATTTCATAGATAAGAGTGATACTTTAGTGCATTATGTCATAGTTAAGTCACATGTGTGTGTGTCATAGCTATGTGTGTCATATGTAAGTACCACGTCAGATATGGGCCTTATATAAGAGCAATTGATGTGTCCTATATGTGTCATATGTGTCATAGAAGTGTACGAATACTTCATTGCTTGACATCTTTTGCTGCAATTTTATGATGTATTCAGACAACATTGTAGCTTATCACTGTATTTAGCTACAATCTTGTGATGTATTCAGACAACATTGTAATTTATCACTGTATTTAGCTACAATCTTATGATGTATTCAGACAACATTGTAGCTTATCACTGTATTTAGCTACAATCTTATGATGTATTCAGACAACATTGTAGCTTATCACTGTATTTAGCTACAATCTTATGATGTATTCAGACAACATTGTAACTTATCACTGTATTTAGCTACAATTTTATGATGTATTCAGACAACATTGTAGCTTATCACTGTATTTAGCTGCAATCTTATGATGTATTCAGACAACATTGTAGCTTATCACTGTATTTAGCTGCAATCTTATGATGTATCCAGACAACATTGTAGCTTATCACTGTATTTAGCTACAATCTTATGATGTATTCAGACAACATTGTAGCTTATCACTGTATTTAGCTACAATCTTATGATGTATTCAGACAACATTGTAACTTATCACTGTATTTAGCTACAATTTTATGATGTATTCAGACAACATTGTAGCTTATCACTGTATTTAGCTGCAATCTTATGATGTATTCAGACAACATTGTAGCTTATCACTGTATTTAGCTGCAATCTTATGATGTATTCAGACAACATTGTAACTTATCACTGTATTTAGCTGCAATCTTATGATGTATTCAGACAACATTGTAGCTTATCACTGTATTTAGCTGCAATCTTATGATGTATTCAGACAACATTGTAACTTATCACTGTATTTAGCTGCAATCTTATGATGTATCTAGACAACATTGTAACTTATCACTGTATTTAGCTGCAATCTTATGATGTATCCAGACAACATTGTAACTTATCACTGTATTTAGCTGCAATCTTATGATGTATCCAGACAACATTGTAACTTATCACTGTATTTAGCTACAATCTTATGATGTATTCAGACAACATTGTAACTTATCACTGTATTTAGCTACAATTTTATGATGTATTCAGACAACATTGTAGCTTATCACTGTATTTAGCTGCAATCTTATGATGTATTCAGACAACATTGTAGCTTATCACTGTATTTAGCTGCAATCTTATGATGTATTCAGACAACATTGTAACTTATCACTGTATTTAGCTGCAATCTTATGATGTATTCAGACAACATTGTAGCTTATCACTGTATTTAGCTGCAATCTTATGATGTATTCAGACAACATTGTAACTTATCACTGTATTTAGCTGCAATCTTATGATGTATCTAGACAACATTGTAACTTATCACTGTATTTAGCTGCAATCTTATGATGTATCCAGACAACATTGTAACTTATCACTGTATTTAGCTGCAATCTTATGATGTATTCAGACAACATTGTAACTTATCACTGTATTTAGCTGCAATCTTATGATGTATCCAGACAACATTGTAACTTATCACTGTATTTAGCTGCAATCTTATGATGTATTCAGACAACATTGTAACTTATCACTGTATTTAGCTGCAATCTTATGATGTATCCAGACAACATTGTAACTTATCACTGTATTTAGCTGCAATCGTATGATGTATTCAGACAACATTGTAACTATCAATGTAACTTTATGGCTTCCTTCAGGCTTAGCGCAGCTTCACGCACTAACCAAAAGCAGACGACACCGACTTCGTATTAACCTCGGCGAGGAGACTGGTGAGAAGCACAGCGCTGACTACTCCACATTCAGCGTGGGTGGTCCTGAGACAAACTACAGACTTCACGTGTCCGGCTACTCGGGTAATGCGGGTACGTGTACAGACAATCAGCAAAAAGAATGTCTCGCTGGATGACCACAGCATTGCTGATAAGTAAATGATGCGTGGCTGGCTGGATGCTGCAATTAAGGGCATGAGGAGTACCTGAGCTTGAAGGTGACAGGAGCTTGCTGAAGAATGTCTGTTGTTACCAGATGCAAGTTTGGAAGGAAAGACAAAAGACAGAGAAGACTGTTCAAGCGTGACCGGACTTGGGGCTGCCCTGAGCTGCAGTGTTTGTCTCTTTCACGATAACCAGTACAGATATAATACTTTTGATAATTTAGAATTACTATGCACCGTTTCTTAAAGCCATATTATATGTTTGTTGATCTGTTTGGTGTTTCTTAAACAAAATTGCAGTTTGTGTGTGTGTGTGTGTGTGTGTGTGTGTGTGTGTGTGTGTGTGTGTGTGTGTGTGTGTGTGTGTGTGTGTTTACAGGTGACGGCATGTCACTTCACAACGACCAGAGTTTCTCAACCCCTGACCGAGACAATGACAAGAGCTCTCACAACTGTGCCGCTAGGTATACTGGGGGCTGGTGGTATGGCTCGTGTCCCGCCACTAACCTCAACAGCCGATACAAGGCGGGCGGGGCCAAGATGGGTCACGGCCTCTTCTGGAAGACACTCAACAATGGCGTGAGGGCCTTCATGATGAGTGAGATGAAAATCAAACCAGCCTAACCCCGCCTTGCCTGCTGTACTCTCACTGTCTGTACTGTGCACGTTCCGCTTCACTGATGATGCTAGCTCAGTGCACATTGCTGTTCTCGCAATACTTAGGTTTGTAAACTCAGTGTAGTTAGTCTATTGTACTTTGACTGTTTAATGATGAATCTAATAGTTGTCAAATAAAATTAGTGTGATCCGTGACGACAAAGGAAGACCTCTCAATCAAGTGTTCCACGGGCGGGAAGACACGAGGTTCTTCCGCTGGACATGTAACCTGCGTCCCTTAAGACTCACTCAGCACACGGACCGTCTCTGAGGATCCGTATCTAACTTACCGGGAGGATTGAACGTTACACCGTCTCAACTGACTGTCCCCATACGTAATTCCTGCAAACTCCTCTCGAAATTACTACTAAAAACTAACACACAAAATTCTTAACTTACTGAAAACGTGCTATTTCGTGACAATAAAATAGACTCGACAGGAATCAATAATCAAAATTTTAAAAAATACTTCAAAATTCTTTTTACAGCCATTTTGTAACACACATTGTCTCGGCAAGGTATTGCACCATCCCACCTTCTCTCTCTCTCTCGCTTTGTGCAGACGTCTTTTGTCCTCGCCGGCTTCTCTGAGAATCCTACAGCCCAGTTCACAAAGAATACAGGGACTCCTGTGAACACTTCGTAGCTCGTGTGACTGTTGCACATTCATACTAACAAACGGCTAAGGGTGACAGACCCTAACCCTGGTCAGGGGTGATAACCCTCGTTCCTGACATAGTGTATTGCTTTTCCTAGTGAGTTTAAAAAAAATGTTCTTCTTAGGTTTTGCTTGGATAAACAAAGACGTTAAGAAAGTAAACAAATTTATTTCTAAATTGATTAACTGTTTAATTAAAAATATTAATTGCGTGTAGGTCACAGAAAAACAAAATCAACAGAAGGGAGATACAATATTTTATCATACAATACAACTTTATCGATCGACAAGGGCAATTCCAGAATTGCTAGAGTGGCTGTTGACATTATATTAAAATGATAACAATGAAATCAAAGCTTTATTTTTTTTAAATCAGAAGTATAGAGACTGATTTTATCAAACATTGTTGTTCAATATTGTTGCTGCAGACGACAACAATGCACTACTCAGTTTGCATCGTATGTTTAAATAACTTGTAGTCCATTTTGTACTATGCTGTGAAGCTTTACTATACCTTGTGTTTGAGCTTTTAAAAACAAATTTTGCAGTTTGTCAGACTTATTACTTATTTATGTTCAGTAGGGACAAAAATTCTTGTCGCGCCTCGCAACCACCTACATGACGATCGAGGCTCTAAGGGAGGTAACTGGCGAATGCTGTCGCTAGTGTCGATCCCTCCCGCTAGTCTCCCCTCCTCTAACTCGCTGAGGTCTCGCTAGTAAATATGGCGGCCATTAAATAATGCTTGTTTGTGCGAGCAAATCTTTAAATATTTTATAAATAAATGTTTTTGCGATAGAACTTATCCATCAATTATATACGACGACAAAGGAGTGTATACAAAGTTCAGATATCATCGGGATCACTTTCTAGAGATGGTAGATGAAGTTATATAAGACCCTGCTGCTTCGAATCGACCCTTGACAACACATTTGTCCTTTGTTTTTACACACTTTTATTTAACTCACTATGTTTGCCTGTTTGTCTGTTCGTTTGTAATTTTGTAATCGATTTTAACCCACTGCCGATGCACTTATAATTTTCTTTTTTTTTCTCCTAGACAAACAATTTTGAATTCGTGTTTATCTTCTAAATTCTTTGTCTCTTTTTGTAGACTTTTTTGTAATTTTTTTTCTGCTGTTTACGTTTAGTTTATCTTTTGGGGGCTCATTTGTGTCCATGAAGTAGATGATACTTCTACGCGTTTGGGTAGTTGTATCACAGTATAACAGTAACTCAGGAAACTTGTCACCCCTAACTGTAAGTATGGTATGGTGGATGTGAGTATTTTACAGGTCACAAATGAAATGTTAAATCAAGACTTCGAAGTTGGACGCTAAAATTTAATATTATATTAAACTTTACATAATACTTTAAATATCCTGCAATTTTATATACCTATGCGCATTTATTTTTTGTTTATTTTGTTTCCTAAACAAACATTTTTAATTTGTTCTGTGCATGTCTCAGATAATGGATTTTTTTGTACTTCTTTAATTTCTTTGTTTCTATTCATATTAAATTCTCAACTGGTTAAAATAATAAGTTTATCTTTTGTGGCTCATTTGTGTGCTGGGTAGTAACTGAAACTTATAAGCATTTTGATACAGCACTGTAATTTTCATCTTTATTTCATCTAAACAATTATTTTTGAATTTTTTCCTATTACAATGGAAGTTGGATTATTTGTGGGGTCATGTTTCTTCTTTTTTTGTTTCTCTTCTTGCATTAAATTGTCAGCTGTGTTTAGGCTAATATTATCTTTCTTTTAAGTTTGTGTGCTAGATAGTACCTGAAACATGTACACCTTTTTATACACCTATTTTTTAACAATTTTCCTTTTTCGTAAACTTTTTTAATTAGTTAAGTGACAATAAAGTGGAGCTGAAACAGCTTGACTAGCTTTAGCTGCCAGATTTGTTCACAGTCCATTTCATATCATTTACCTTGGTCATAATCTGCACACCTTGTACAGCTTCACCAACATTGATAGTCGTTTTGGTCAGATACTCATGTGTCGATCTTATTGCTGGATGCAGAATAGAGCTTCTGTTTCATTCCACTTCGTTGTGTAGAATCTAGTTTTTATGTCGCCTATACAATCCGCTAATGGGCGAGTGAAATGCAGTCAGTGATGTGAGGAAGTACACCTTCGTGTCGTTGGCATGACGACAGAGTAATGCTGAAGGTAGGATGACAGTGGCTTTGTGTACAGGATAATCAAAATGGGCCCAAGGACAAAGTTTTGGGGCACACCACAAGACAATGGAGTAGGACGTGACAGATGACCATCAACAACACATTAGGAGTTCTGTTAGTCAGCAAGAATCAAATCATGCCATTATGGTGCCAGACATACCATAGAGAGTGAGGAGTCTTTGTATGAAGGTAGAATGATCAATGTTATCGAATGCGGCAGACAGGTCAAGCAGAGCCAAGACAGAAACATTCCCACTGTTAAGGGCAAATAGATTGTCAGTTGTTACTTTGATGAGAACAATCTAGGTACTACGAATAAAGGATGATTTGCTGACTGAATAGTGGAGAGGAAATGGTGAGCGTGTTAATATGTCCAGAGTTGTGTCAATTTCTTTCTGAATTATTTCAGATGAAAGACAAGTCGGAGACTGGGCGGTAGGTGTGTCAATGGTAGGTTTCTTGCAAAGTGTCTTCATCGCTTGTTGAACAAAGGTAGAAAAACACTTTTTAAAAGAATAGCATCAAAAAACATTAAGGAAAGAAGTAAAACATCAAGACATTCAAGAAGGTGGGGAGAGTGCATTAATTGGGTCTAACTGACAAGTTGTTGGTTTGGTTCCAAGAGTGAACCTCCTTAAATCAGTTTCAAAGACGGGTTGACGTGCAATGAGAGAACAACCAGGAGAAACATCGCGATAAATGTGAGTGAGCGCCGACATCAAATCAAGATATTTTCGAATATCAGACATCTTGCGGATGAAGAAGTCGCTGAAGACCTGTGATGACTGTGAAGCGGAGCAGACCCCAGGCATTGGTGTCGACTTGCAATGTCCAGTCAGTCGACCTCATGTGGTGAACAATATTCTGGAAGAGGTTCGTGACTGTTATTCAGAACGCCCCCTAACCTACTTGTTATTCCTATCCCCTAGCGACACTACAATATTATGTTTAAGCTGAGGGACTATTCTACTTTACAGTAATAACGAAGTCGACATAAAGCTTTATAAACATTCTTCTTTCGCATCACTACAATACGGCCAAGTAGCTACAGAACTACTACAGGGCAAAGTAGCTACGGGACTACCATAGGGCCAAGTAACTGCAGAACTATCCTAGGTCCAAGTGCTACAGAGCTACCGTTGGACCCATTAAGTAGCTACAGAACTCTGCTTAGACCAATAGGTTGTAGTAATTTTGTGCATCATGTTGTGATGTAATATACGATGGGCTGTGTTCTAGAGTCACATGACAAGAATGTGGCTGAAACATAGATAAAAAAAGTAACTCTTCCTCTGAAACACACAAAATAAATTTTAACATTTTAGTCGCGAGATGCTACAGCCATGTCTTATGTAGTATTTGACCCACATTTCTTTTGCTTAATTGTATTATACATGAAAATATAGTAAAAACAATTAAATATGGTGTTATTACACCCTTCAGTACGGTAAGTGAGTATTTAAATAAAAATATTAGTGAAGGTCATGTAATTAGTAATACTAATGAATGTCAGGTGACTGATAATACCGGCGAAGTCACGTGATAAGTAATACAGATGAAGGTTGACGTGTTGAGTTATACCAGAGAAGGTCACGTGCGTACGTGTGTGAACAGGTCCGTGCACAAACTCACGCAACTTCAAAGCACAAGGTTTTCCATTCAGCAGCCTTTCATGACTTTGTGAACTCTTTTGTTACAAGATTTTTTTTCTACAGTCACGTTTCCGAACGCCAGTTATATATTTTACGAAAAAGCAATGAATACATTCAATGGTCACTCAGGCAGTTTAGATAATTTATTTACTTTTTCTTTTTGTTCGATTTGTCCCTACACATTGAGAGTTTATTCACAGGAGACCGTGAGCTCGACTAAGCCTGTCTAAACACCATTCTTATAGACAAACGTTTAGCTGAGCTCAGCAGAGGCTGTAATGAAAAAACTCTGTGAAACGTTCGTGCATGTTAAAAATGAAGACCTTTACACACAGAACTAAATTTCTCAGAAAATTCACGAACTGACAGCAAGACAATTTCTAATGAAGACCTTTTCAGAATGTATTTTCCTGGCTGCTTGCTGCATACGACTTTCATCGTACTTAAGCCGATTAAAAACCTTTTATCAAAACTAGGTATCGAAAAATTAATCAATCGATCATTTAGCCTAGGTAGGTTTTTGTATATTCGAACTTTCACAGCAACGCATTCGTTCTTTTCAAGCAAGAAAGAACATGAGGTCTCACACTCACACGCACGCAGACAGACAGAACGCACTCAATAGGATTTTTCAGAAATGTCTCACCTGTAGCGAGACATAAAGCGGGTCTGTTCCCACCAGCTCACAGACGTATTAAGCGTTCAGTTTATTTAAACTGAGTCAAAGAGTAAGAAAATGGTAGGCCTTTTCCACCTACTTTCTCTGCTACCCAAGGCTTATTGTTAAGGACAATGACTATATGACTTTACCCATAACATAAAATATACAGTTGACCAACCTGTCCAGGTTGTCCTTATCGTTGTGAAACGTGTGTCAGTCAGTCCACTCAGAGTGATCTGCAACAGCAACACTTTTCCAGAAGCTGAAGTGGACTTAGTTTAGACACCGGGATAAAACATTGCACATCAGCGCTCTAAAGCTTAGAACTAAACACATCGCTACAGTACTGTGGTGTCCATCAGTCGTCATCATACTTACTAATGAGGGGAATAGTGTGGAGGGGTGGGGAAGAAGGGGAGGTTTGTGCCTTGGTTAAAAGTCTTCTTTAGCTTGTTAAAGTTGTTGAGCTTCCCCAACATTCCTGCAAAACTGGAGCAAGCGAAGCTGGTCACATAAGAATGACTGGGAATCTCGAAGCATTGCAGACTGGAAGCAAATAACAGAAATGGATGTCTGTATGTGAAAGACAATGTCTTCCTTGCGCGTTTCACGCTTTGTTCCATTTATTTGCTCCTGACACGTTTTTGTTGGTCAGCACTGTTTAAACTCTTTCTGAGACCTTCTAAGACCATTCTTATTAAGGCCATAAACTGTATCGATGGAGCTAGATGAGAAAGAGATGCCTGGTAAACATGTCGAGATGCAAATGTCTATGAAACACTCTGTCATGATTGCTGTTATGATAACTGTCTGTGAAACACTCTGTCATGATTGCTGTTATTATAACTGTCTGTGAAACACTCTGTCATGATTGCTGTTATGATAACTGTCTGTGAAACACTATGTCATGATTGCTGTTATGATAACTGTCTTGTAGAGTATACACAGATAAGAATCACATAACAGTATCGCGAAAGACCCCCTCGTCCCTAATAACAAGAAGGCGTCGTTCAGTTATCAACGCATGCGCAAAGGTTTAACTGAGTACCCCTTCTTGACATTTCCTCGGAAATCGTGAGATGAAAAGGTCTGCGATTCTTTTCTAAACATTTCTGAACGAGGCACCAGACGAGCGCTGGACTTGCTAGAACCAGGTGAGCTTACCTTGATCACGTGACAGGCTTACTATAAAGGTATTTACCGCCAGCGAGGTTCATCTTCCCTCAGATCCTTCAGCAGTGAACGTCGCGACACTATTGGCTGCCACTTGTGTCAGAGGTAAACAGCTTTTCACAGCATCTTCTACCCTGCCTTTCGTTCTTTTTTAAGATGGATAATGTTCTAATAAATTTGGGTACATCACAAAAAAATGCTTGGTCCCACAGACCTAGTGTTGGTAGACCTCGGTAGGCCTCTGTTCGTAAAAATATCAGGTGAGATGTCAAGGAGTTTTTCAAAGAATTTTGCAGGCAGTCTTAAAGTCGTGAGAAGTAAGAACTGCATGTGTAGTAGGGTCAGCTGACTAACTGTGTTAGAAGGATGTAAGTATTGGAAGTCAGGAGACAAACGTCTTCTCTGGATGAAGTGCTACCCGATACTTACCTGCCTCGACGGCCTACTAAAGGTCTGTTCTATCGAAAAAGGACAAAGAAACACGGAAAATGATCACAGCGATGGGAATTAATATTCCTGTGGTATGGTAAGAGGTTGGTGGCTTTTATTGGTTTGCAAACCCATCAAAACCCGTTGAAGAAGTCAACGAAAATTCTCGTCTCGCTGGTTTGGTCTGGACTGTTTAGTCCTGACTGACTAATCTCGCGTGTGTGTGTGTGTGTGTGTGTGTGTGTGTGTGTGTGTGTGTGTGTGTGTGTGTGTGTGTGTGTGTGTGTGTGTGTGTGTGTGTGTGTGTGTGTGACAGTGACAGATTGGACTGAATTTTCTCCTCTTCGTGATTTATTTTTTTGTGCATAACTTTCTTTATTTATATAATATGTAATAAAATTTACTCAAGCAAAATGTGAATATCTCATTAACTACCTTAGCTTATTGTAAGATTCGATTGGTTTGTTGTCTGCATGAGGATGAAGGGAGGGTTTAGACAAAGAGAATGAATGCGGGTTGTGTGTATGTGTGTGTGTGTGTGTGTGTGTGTGTGTGTGTGTGTGTGTGTGTGTGTGTGTGTGTGTGTGTGTGTGTGTGTGTGTGTGTGTGTGTGAGAGAGAGAGAGAGAGAGAAAGTGAACAACATGTGAAATTAAATCTATTCTACTGATATAAGATAGGGTTTGCTTGTTGATGTATATATATATATATACCTTAAAATGTTCATGATACAATGTAAAAAGCAGTCTGTAGACTCTTTCCAGTTAGCTTAGCATTTATACCGAAAGCTTGAGATACGAGCTGCTCGGCATACGAGTAGGGCCAATTTCCTGTTTGAGATCCGAGCTGAATTCCGAGATGCGAGCCAGCGGCCATTCGGTAAGCCGACCCGTAATTCGGGAAGTTGCCGCGTCGGGCACTCGGGTCGCAGCATCAAGGGATCGTCACGGCGTCGTCTCGTTCTTTCTCGCGTGTTACCCACAGAGTTACGTCGTATCTCGTGCGTTGTGCTCGTTTTTGCATCATTCTCGCAGTTTTAAATAACTTTTTTGTGTACTACGATGGGGGCCAAAGAAAGTGAGTGAAAAGGACAGTGGTGAGACGAAGAAGAGAATGATGGTGATAGAAATAAAGAAAGAAATAATAGAAAAACATGAACGTGGTGTACGAGTGATATATCTTGCCCAGATATACGACCGCAGTACATTCACAATTTGAACCATTCTTAAACAAAAGGATGGCATCAAAGGTGCAAATACAGCGAAAGAAACTAAAATTAAGAACAAATATCCATGAAGAAATGGATAAATTTCTGCTGTTGTGGGTGAAAGAGAAAGCTGGCAGGAGATACGGTGGCGGAGACGGTAATATTCGAAGAAGCACACAGCATTTACGGCGACCTGAAGAAGAAAGCATCGACTTCAGAAAAGGCAGCAGAAGATACATTTAAGGCAATTCACGGCTGGTTCGACAATTTCAAGAAGATAACTGGCATCCACTTGGGGTGGAACGGATTAATTCTATTTCAGTTATTTTAAATGGGAATAATTCGTTTGAGATACGAGCTGACTGAGTTACGAGCTCGGTCACGGAATGAATTAAACTCGTATCTCAAGGTACCACTGTACTTGAGGAAGTTTTAATAATGCGTTTTATTACAATTTAACCTTTTCTCTCTACTATGCATGCGATGACAATTTCATACCCCTTAGAAGAAAAAAATTCAATCAATGACTTAATGTGCAGATGAGCAAAACCAATTACTTCACTTAACGCTTGACAGACCAGTAAATCGATGATAGATTCCACATGGCCACCAGCCCATGTACTGAATGGTCTATCAAAGTGGTTAAGTCAGCGAAGTTTACCGACGTAGAATGTCTTATAAAATATTTCTATTACCTGTAATTTAAATACCTGTCATGCGAGTATATTTTCCGCTGGCACCATTACTGCAAAGAAAACTTAACTTCTCCATCTTCCGTTACTCAAAGGTGAAGGTTATGGCTTCCTCGTCCTATTGGGACGAAAAGTGGGAAGCTCTTTATCTGAAAAGAGTGATTGAGAAAATCATCGAAGCACTCGACAAACATCACAGGAATGTCAACATCTCCCGAGTCACTGGAAGCTCTGTGGCCATCGCTACTGGAGGTAAACTATTTCGTACCCTATCAGTGGACAGTAAAGATGCACGATCCGGAGTTTGTCCCTGTTTGTAGCTTGATTTGACTTGAGATAAAAATGGACATCATAATGCAGTGACTTGTTTCATAGAAGTGAAAAGCTCAATGAGGATTATTTTCTTGACTTATCCTTCACAGCTTTAAACGAACAATATACATCAAATGTGTTTGTGTTTGTGTACATGAGACATGTTTGTGATTATGTGAGTGCACGTGTGAGGATGTACATGAATGTCTACCAACAGTTGCCTTACATCGTAGTCTGACTGTTCACTTAATTTGTCTCCTGTTTTCTGTGATATTTGATGAACGATATTCATAAAGGCTAAGCGATTCGAGTGATATTGAAAGCACGCACGCTCGCACGCGCGCGCGCGCGCACACACACACACACACACACACACACACATCCAGAGAGAGAGTGACAGAGGGGGAGAGATAAAGACAGGAACATGTTAGGAGATGTTAAAGTTGCGAGAAATTTATTGAAGACAGGATTCTGAAAATTAAACACTAAATATTTTTCGAACCTATTGTTCTTTTCCAGGGACTGCGGCTGGCCTGGCCATAGCCGCCCCCTTTACCCTGGGCGTCACCTTGATTCCAGCCATTGTCCTGGGGATAGTGTCTGGTGTCAGTGGGGCTGTGTCTGTCGGTGCTTCTGTTACAGGCCATTTCATCAAGAAGCACAATGTCAAGGAGGTGCAGATGAAATGGGAGAGATTTCGTGATAGGTTCCGTGTGAGGCACAGGGTAGCAGAAGCAGAAAACATAAATGCGGAAGAAAGTGGTAGAGTTGCGTCCCCTCTTCTGGATGCTCTACGTTTTATAGCTCTGCCACTGGATTTCGTAGATATGGTAACTGCCGCCCACAGTCTGAACACAGGAGAAGAATCGCCAGCATCGAAGTCTCTTAAGAAGATCATAAGTTTTCTTGATAAAGTGATCAATGGCGAATTCGATTACGGAGAAGTTTCTTCTGGTTGCATTTCTACATTATCTCTAGCCATGCGATGAATTCATTCAACCTGAAAAAAGCCTTTAATGTATAATTTGATTTTAGTGAACGTGCCTTGTAGGACTTTGCAAATATAGGCGACATCCGTACAAACAATTGTCACCTTTTCACCAACAGATCCGCTTATTTGACATCTGCCTTAGACTTCGATTTTCATACAGGATGTACATTTTGTGATTGTCTCTTTCTCGATACTCCACTTCAAATTTCTGTTTATTTCTCAGCAGATATGATAGGAGATTTTTAGACAGCCATCAAAGGTGTACATCACAGATTTTCTTTTCGCAAGTAAATTGCTTCTATTCCATAATCAAAGGTTTCGTCGAAAATGCTGTGTGAAATCCTTCGTTTGTTCCTATTTTAATAACACTGGACCTCTGGTAGTGTAGTTTGGTTAAAACACTCACTTGTCACTACAATGAGACCCCCTCGGTTCACATCTCGTCTCTGGACACTCTGTATGTGACACCTGTTCGCAGGGCTGGGCATTGGGGGCTTTTTCCGGTTTCCTCCCCCTCTCTCTCTCCCCTAGTTCGAAATCTACTGAAGGTGAAAGCACTTTCCTAACCGACCGACCGACCGAACGAACGAACGACTGACCTTTTCATAAACAGACGTCGATGGTCATGCACTTCAACTTTGTCACTGAAAATAAATAATTAGATTTATAAAAGTGAAAACTAAATACAGCCAATTTAAAGACCAGCCCGAACGCACCGTTTCTTTTGTTTGTTTTTTATTTTTGTACAGTTTCTTCCGGTTCTGAAAAACTATTGCATGATAAATTCAGACTTTCAACGTCCGAATAATCCGAACTGTCGCTCATTCTCTCTGTTTGGTGTTGACGGCTGTCAGTGTTGTGAATGGTGCACTAGTGTGACGTAGTACACTGTTTGGTGTTGACGGCTGTCAGTGTTGTGAATGGTGCACTAGTGTGACGTAGTACACTGTTTGGTGTTGACGGCTGTCAGTGTTGTGAATGGTGTAGTAGTGTGACGTAGTACACTGTTTGGTGTTGACGGCTGTCAGTGTTGTGAATGGTGCACTAGTGTGACGTAGTACACTGTTTGGTGTTGACTGCTGTCAGTGTTGTGACTGGTGCACTAGGGTGACGTACTACACTGTTTGGTGTTGACTGCTGTCAGTGTGTGAATGGTGCACTAGTGTGACGTAGTACACTGTTTGGTGTTGACGGCTGTCAGTGTTGTGAATGGTGCACTAGTGTGACGTAGTACACTGTTTGGTGTTGACGGCTGTCAGTGTTGTGAATGGTGCACTAGTGTGACGTAGTACACTGCTTGGTGTTGACTGCTGCCAGTGTTGTGAATGGTGCACTAGTGTGACGTAGTACACTGCTTGGTGTTGACTGCTGCCAGTGTTGTGAATGGTGCACTAGTGTGACGTAGTACACTGTTAGTGGCTCTCGTTGATGACAGGTGCAAATCGCATACTTTGTTACCGGATAATTAATTAAGAGATGATTTTAGAAGCTGAAATTTAATGGTTAGTTTTATATCGCCTATATCTACAGATATCTACAAAAAAACGTGAACCATTCGGGTTGGTCTTTAAAATATGGATACTTTTCTGTTGATGAGATTTCGATCTTTATTGTTGATGGCCTTACTTTGGCGTTGATTTTGATAGACTTGGATTTGATTTTTTTTTTATTATTTTGATTGTTCCCCATGGATTACGAGTTTCATTGGGTAGTTTATTGTTTCTAAAGTATTTGTGTGTTATTATGACTATTATTTGACTGTTTTATTAAACTAGTATTCATGGTTTTAACTATAGATTTGTGGCTTTTATTTTCATTTCCGCTGATTTTGTTTTCGATTTTCATTTGCATTTTCTTCTGCATTGGGTCAGTCTATTAAATTTTACAGTTCAAATGAGGATCTTGGTGTTTCGTCTATCCTCTAGACTTTTAAATACAGTTACCGGGACTATGGCATGGATGAGAGTTGTCTTGATGGCTGCAGTGATAATTCCCTATCCGCGATTTTGGATTTTGGCTGTGTCTTCGAAGTCAGACTTTGAGGCAAACCTCAAGCAGATATTCATTATTCTAGTACTGGTCTTATTTTCATTGTACAGTCTTTTTTTGGACGTCAGTCTGCTCTTCATAATGTTCCAGACAACTTTTCATCATGGAAGTTCTGTTTTGCCGATGCTGGTCACGTCTTCATTTGCGTCCACGTACAGTATCAGCCACAATTTGCAGTCCACATATTAAAACAACAGGAAGACACATCCAGTTTCCAAACAGTACATTACGCAGAGTCCCGTTTGAATGACGACTAAGCCCCAACTGAAGTCCACTAATCAACAAGAATCAAAAGGAAATGAAGCCTGTGAAACCGCATCGGTGTGAAATCTTCCGTCAAAATGAACCGAAGCTACCGACAAGGGAGTGAGACTCCATTCTAAACACACAGGGACAGACATAAAACACACAACAACATTATGCTCAGTGTAAAGAGGAAGACATTAGAAGGGGGAGAAAAATCAGCGCCATCCCGTCCGTTAAGCGAGGGGACATCATTTTCTGTCAAAGCGAGCTGAAATATAAGCAATAAAAACAATGTTAGAGATTAAACACCTTTTTTTAATTTTAAGGGAGGGGGTCTAGAGGCCTGTCACATACTTGACGTACATTGTAGTTTGATGTCCATCCCGACTCTTGTTCCAAGATTTTTTAATACATTAGCATGCTAAACGCTTTCAGAAATCTTCTCAAGACAAACTGATCAGTTCCGTTTTTAGAATACATTAGAAACAAAAACTTTCTCTGCTGTCTATCCAAACTTCACTTTACATGGTTTAGTGTAAAACTCTCATTAGTGCAGTTTTTTTTAACAGGTACACCAGGGATAAAAAAAAGTGTCAAACTAAATACAATTAGATAATACATGTATTAATATTATTACACGACAGAAAATTATTTTTATTATGTGAATAAAGATTATTTAATAACACTTTTTGTTATTTAGAATATGAGTGACAAAAGGAACGAAGAGCAAATACATTTTGTCTTGTTAATCTCAATTATTATCTAAGATTTTCTGCAAAACACTTCATAGATGAAGCATTATATATTTAAATATAACTCCCGATGCTACATCTCTGTGCTCTTGATCTGCTTCTTGGATTTTAATGATTTCTCTATTCAGAAAGAAACCTATGGTAACCACTCTTTCCTTGTCCTGTGTAGAACACCTTACCGCGCGAGCGATATCTAGTTGATTGGTTTTTTTAGGGGAAAGTGCTTCCACCTTTAGGAGAGGAGGACGATGTAGTGACGAAGTTAAGGTAGACAACCCTCGACAACCAGCCAATGGACCAGATGGCACCTATGGAAAATATTCCGAGGACCTTTGAGTTCTTACTGTAGGGGTGAAAAATGGGTGTTTTGACCATCACACTACCAGGTGTGCCTCACACACAATTCATGAATCTTTAGTGATTATAGTCAACAGTCCAGTGTACCCAGCCTGCCTCAGCTATCTTTCTGTTGCTAATTGTTCCAACTGCCAACGTTCTATACATCCCTATACATGAGTTTCTTTATGTGCACCGATTTTTAGGCAAAACAGGGTAACACTTTAATTTTTGATGTCCTGTAACATACTTTTGTTAACACTCAAATTTGATAACCAGAAAATTAAATTAGTTAAGTAGCAAAGACCATGAACAAATAAAAACACATAATAACGCTGGAAAAAAAAACTTGGCTCACACGAAAAATAATACTCGGATTCAGGCAAAAGATCATCACCGTATATGTATAAAGGGGATTAAAAGGCAATACAAGCGACCAAAGGGCCGACAGCACAAGAGACGATGACCCCCGACCACACAGGTTGACAGTCTGTGTCATGTAGACCTCGTCATAGTCAGCAGTCAACACAGTGAACACAGTGGGGACTGTCACTGGCAGGTAGGTCTCATGCACCGCTTTCCATTTATTTCTTGATGTAGCGAACGTTTATTAAATTTAGTCTCTCACTCTGTGTGTGTGTGTGTGCGTGTGTGTGTGTGTGTGTGTGTGCGTGTGTGTGTTTGTGTGTGTGTGTGTGTGTGTGTGTGTGTGTGTGTGTGTGTGTGTGTGTGTGTGTGTGTGTGTGTGTGTGTAACGTGGCAAACGCTTCTTGTATCGCGACTGTCTCAAAGCAAGATATTCAAGCAGACACTGTGCTTTTACACTAACTGTTGAAGTATTTTAAATACTTTATAGAAGTGACTAGAGGTTTGGGTGACGGGGACCTTGGTGATGTTATTATATCACAAAACTTGACTGTTCGCCATAAGTCTGGTAATTACGTGAGCTGTCAAGAAAGGTGAGAAGAAAACCTTTCATGATCAACACATCAAGCATTGGGTCTCCCCATGTCCTTATGGAAGTGTGCCACAGCGAGAGAAGAGTCTGCATGACATAGACTGCTGTTACCTGTGAGTCACTCATGAGAGAAGTACATGTATACCAATCGGGGGAAAATGGCTCATGCATGACACCCATGAAAGCTGAATCTGCTCTCAACCGCCAATTCACAAACCTTTCTGACATCTTGGCTTTACGCCAGTGTCAGGGCTTCCATCGACACTTCTATAAGTCGACACACAAGACGACAGCATTTACCTGTTTTAAAGGTCTGGTGGGTGCTTTTTTCTAATAAGAGGAAAAGCTAAAAGCAGGAAAGTATTCTCCCAGAATTTAGGAGAAAGTTATCATTCTCTACATACTGCGCAGGCCCGACCCTAGCACCTCCCCCTGAGTGGAGGCATTTAGCTCGACATGGAGAATAGTATCACTGAGCTTTACCCAGCAATTTCAAATCATTCCACCCCACTACACCTTTAAACTGTCTTTTAAATGTGGACAGCGTGCTGCATTGGGTAGGACTGCGTGTCTCCAACACACCTGTCACGTGATGTGTTCACACACACACACACACACACACACACACACACTCGGCACTGGGAGTACACAGTTACCGTAGCTAGTACACAATGGTATCCCTGATAATAAAACAGAGGATAACGGTCTTTCAGTGATGCAGTGTGGACAGTGGGCATCCCATGTCCTTTATCATGCGATTAAATTTTATTTTTTTCGTGTTTACTATTATGTATAATTACATAATGAAATCTTTCTACTAATTACATCACTGATGATGCATAAAATAATTATGTTCTAGAAAGGTGAACGTTGTTCAGTTATTCAGTTATTTTAATTTAAACATTATATAAAGATAATTCGGCCTCGTTTATAATGTTGAATCATGTTTATTAAATATATAAAATGTTTACGTATTGGAGTTGGTCACAGACCGCTGAAACAGTCGATGCATTACTTTTTACTTAAAAGAACAAGTCCTTAAAATCTAATTAAGGTCAGAAAGTTAATTAAAATAAAATCCCACTTTGTCGTCTGAAGTCTTATTTGTTTTAGTCACCATGACTAACGAGGTGGACAGAGAAGACCTTAGGAGGATGGCGCGTCAACTCCAACAAGAACTACAACCGATTGTAGAGGACCTACGGAAACATCACATTAATGTCAACATTTCTAAGATCACGGGTACAGCAACATCTATTGTTGGAGGGAGTAAGTTGTAATAAACTATTTACAACTCATGTATGCATGTATGTATGTATGTATGTATGTATGTATGTATGTATGTATGTATGTATGTATGTATCATTTCTCTATTTGGATTAACCTGCAAAATGGTCTCCATTATAAAGAGACGGAGTATAAGTAGTAACAGCTACAATGAGGTCATAATTAACATGGACTTAAAATTAAATAATAAATTATATTTAAAAATGTTAATGAAGGCATTTCGTGTGCTGCAGAGATGTGTACATTATGTTCGTGTCCTTCTGTGCGAGATATGTGTGTTGTTGCCTTTTTAAGTTTCTGTGTACATTCTATATAGTCGTTTCTGTATCTGTCCTGTGGTTTCTATTTTTCGACAGTCGTTGCAGTCGCCTGTGGTATTGCAGTCCCCTTTACATTAGGTGCTACTCTACCCTTTGCCATCGCCGGGGCCGTCATCTCCGGTGTCGGAGGCGGAGTATCCGCGGGAGCAGCACTGACAGAGTTCGGCATCGAGCGAAAAAAGAACGTCTGGGACTTACAGAACAAGTGTCGAGACTTCTTTGAACATTTTGTAAAGACATACTTCCTACCCTCACAGAGACAAAAGGAATGGCGCGATTGGCTGAAAGGCAAGACGTCAGACATCGTCATTTCCGCTGCTCACGCGACTGGCAAAACGGCCTTCAAAGGCGCCAAGGCCACGACTGGACTGGTCAACGGGATACGAAACCTGCTCCGTGTAAGCAAAGCTGCTGAACCCGTCTTAGAAGGCGGAAAGGTGGCGATCAGGGGAGCGAATCTTGTGGGCAAGGTGTTCGTGGTGTTGAACGCCGTCACCATACCTATCGACATCATCGACCTGGGCATCGCCAGCTATCGTCTGCACAAGCGCAAGGGTTCGCCCGCCACCGAGGAGTTCGAGAGATACATCGTTCTATTGATGATGGTCATCAACGACGATGAGGACATGCTACTGCAGTCTGGAGTCGGTGCACGTGAACCAAAATGACTTCCCTCCTAACTACGTCTAAATAACGTCTTTCCTAACGATGGTCTGACCGTGAAGATAACAGTAATGGGCTGTGCCTGTACAATACTGGTCTTGCATATAATTAGCTGCATGACTATATTCTTTAATACACGTAACGCAGGCCGGATAACAGCGGAAATATGTCAGCACCTGACCATAATAATTTTTGAGACCAAGTCCGACCTGTAATCTTTACTGTCTCATTAGGCTACATTGAGTTATTGTATTATGGTCTTTATGAAACACCCTCGTCTATTTTGACATGTTTGATTGAAAATGGGTTTAACCTAGCATGTCCATGAACACTTTAACAATTTTGTTAATTAAAGAGAAACACGATTCCATTTACTATCAGTTGAGTCGTACAAGTTTGGATGAATGGATGAAGCTTGTAAAGAGCGAGAAGACGATTTCTCAGAAACGTCCTCGAAATCACCCAGTCTAGTCACCGACAAACTTATTCAACCTCTCCGCCCCCTGACTCGAAAGAAATACAAATGAGGTGAAGCGTGACAAATCGTGCTAGAGGGGAAGGCATAAGAATGACAGGGAAAATGATGAGCTACATTTTTATGTCTCAACTCTTTGGATTAACCTGCTGGTTGTTAACTGAGATTATGCTAAATAAGTATTCTTGCACTTTTTAGTTTACAGCTTTAGCATACTTCCTTCTCAAACATTTTCCTTTGTTACTTTTTCAGCCACAGGTGCTACGTACTACGTATGGAGTGGCTCATGACATTTACAAAGTGTCTTCACATATGCTACACACACAGATAAGCTTGCACTTGCACAAACAATTTAACTCAAAAAACCCAAACAAATTTTTATCAGCCGAAGATTTGATGATCCTTTGGAAATCCATGAAAGAATAATGTTGGACACGTGTAGGCTTGAACTGTAGACTAAAGTACACAGCAATGTGGACGATAAACTGTTACTGAGAGCCGACATATAGTCGAAGAGCGATTCTCGTATCAACAGCCGACATGAAATGGAATGTAGTCTACCCCTGCCTAGAGGTAAAGGTCACATTCATGCATAATTCTGCAAAATGGGCCGCTAGCAGCTGACTAGAAGCACACGTGTCTGTCCCATCATTAACTCGTATGTGTCCTCTCTCCCATAATGAACAGTCCTTGCTAGTCCTTCAACCTTTTAATTCTTGTTATTAGCTTAATATACATTTATATTGCTAGAGAAAAAGCTTACATAGTTACTGAAATCTGTGATTACCTTGGCGGACCAGATTAAATGAGGACATTCCCCACCCCTGATTTAGACAATAGTTTCACTAGTTATAAAGCAGTAGCAAAATGTCCAAAGGGTAAAGAAGGTCTGGACAGTCTGTGCGGGGTAACAAGACTTCTTTTTATTCCCCCTTTTTAGCCCCGGGGAAACAACTTACTTTCGCTTCAGGAAGGCAATTCGTGAACTCGAGGTACAGTTAGCCAGAGTTTGTAAGCACTGTGAGCCAGTCACATTGAAGCAGTCAGTTCTTTTATTTCCGTCGTGTAACACCAGCTTTTAATAATACTGAAAGACCTCCTCGACAGGTCATTGTGACACACACACTGGGTATGAGGTGACTGGTTCTTCAAAAAGCGAGGTGAGTGTCGGGTGTACCACTTCACCACTAGTCCGCAACCCTGTGCAGGTGCATGTCCGCGGTACTTGTGTCAGAAGGTGCACCAGGTCGTGTAGAAGCAGATGCATGTTGTTCACCATAACAACAGGTTTGATAACCGATTTCTGGTAAGTTGAACGCTTCATTTCAGTCATAAAAATACCTAATTAGATAAATGAGAAAATATCCCTAAGTTTACGAAGTGTTTTGTTGTTGAAGAAGATCCCATGTAAACGAGTTCAAAAACTCATTTGGGTTTAACTGAGTGTTCCGTCGTCTTCACATTTCTTCTCAAGGTTTCTTCTTATTCAAAGATAACTGATATTTATTTCGACTCCAAATGTTCTTTACACGTATACCTATCTATATATACATTTATTTATACATAAACATATGCATAACATTTAAAAAATGAATAAACATATGTCCACTGTAGTCTTTTCACACTTTTCAGAAAAGTGAGTGAGTGAGTGAGTGAGTGAGTGAGTGAGTGAGTGAGTGAGTGAGTGAGTGAGTGAGTGAGTGAGTGAGTGAGTGAGTGAGTGAGTGAGTGATGACTTTAAAACCACAAAATAAAAAAGAGATTAGTATGTCCCATGAGTATGAGATAAATCCTGTCTGTCGTGAAGTGAGCGACATTCCCCACACCACACTTAAGCAGACGAGGAGGGGGTAGAGATAATTCTCGCCCTGTTGTTGGGAAAAGATGCTGAAGATATTTGAGGTCCTCGCACTCGCCACAACAGCCTAGTAGTGCAGGGGTTTTTAAACTTTTCAAGGCGAGTACCACTTTCGAAAATTTGAATTGACCGAGTACCACCTCCTAACCCTACCCCCTGCGAATATATATATATATACTACTCTAGGACTTAGTCTTAGGTTAGCCGGTATTTAGTATATGATTTAGTCAGTAGTTAGTTAAGTGTATATCATGATATAAAAATCTTTAATTAAACATGTATATTATCCATCTTGTTATGTGTACAATATGTAGACTTGTCTCCGCGTCTGACAAACTTTTAACTGTTGGTGACCCGGCGGTCACAACACCCACACACCCTACGCACCTACCCGCGGGTAAACAGAGTAAATATGCAGATTGCTGTCAGTCAGGATTACAAGGGTCTGGTTCCCAATGTTCTTGACCCCCTCTTAATGCTTTAATATCCTGACACTAAGACATTCCTGCCTTTGCTCCACCCGCAGCAATGACAGCGAACATACAGCCCCCTCCCCTAAATATATATAATTTATATATATATATATATACGCATTCTTTTATATTGGTGCATGGTGCTCGCGTACCACCCGTCATACCTTCGCTTACCAGTAGCTGTACGAGTACCACAGTTTGAAAACCTCTGCAGTCGTGTGTCTGTATGCATGGCGGGTGGGTGTAGAAAGAATTGCAGGTTTATCGCCATGTGCGAAGTATTTTGTTTTTCTATTGAGTGGCGATACTTCGTTAAAATATACCGATTCCTGACATCTAAACGAGAAATGCGACAACCCAGTATGATGTATTCAGTCCCGATATAAGAGCTTTTTGTATTTCACAAGAAGCCCAAGGGTCAGTTGCACAACACGTTTCTAAACCTTAAAACTGTTCTAAAGGAGCAAAATCTCTTCTTAGACATTTTGAAGCATTGCAGAAAAACATACAAAAAAAATTGTACTGACAGGACGGAAAGTCAGACTTAAACAACTTTATCTTACTTACAGCAGTTTTAGTTTTAAAAATTCTAAAATTGTAGTGTGCACTTTAAACTAATTATCTAAATAGAGTTTAGGCCTAAAAGTGTTTAAAATTATTAATGTGTTGTGCAACTGGCCCCAGAATTTTGTCTAGAAAAAAGGTGTTTATTAAGGTGTTTACATTTTTCAACATTATTTAAAAAATTTTAAAAATAGATATACCATTTTCCATTGCTCAAAGGTGGAGATCATGGCTCACTGGGACGAAACGACTTTGGTTACATTGAATGTTTAATTCTGTAAATGGCGTTTCTTTGGCTAAGGATTACATTACATTAATAATAAAATTAATTAAATAATTTTTAAGAATATCGTTTCTGACCGTAATGTTTTTGCTGCTACACTCTAATTCTGGAAGAACAACTTTCAACAAAGTGTGACACACCCGTATGACGTCAGCGTCATCGTCGTCGTCGTCGTCGTCCTCCTCCTCCTCCTCCTCCTCCTCCTCCTCATCATCATCATCATCATCATCATCATTTTAAGTCGTTTCACGATTTTCCATTCCTCAGAGGCTGAGGTCATGGCTGACTGGGACGAGCGGGCTGAAGCCCTGGCGCTGAAGATCGTAATCCAGGCCATCAGGGACGACCTCAACAAACATCACAAGAACGTCAACATTTCCCGAGTGACAGGAAGCTCGGTTGCCATCGCCACAGGAGGTAATTGTCAGGTTTTATTAAAATGTGACACAAAACGTCCTTCAACCAAAACTTCTCCTACTCACTCTTCTGTGATCAAGGCAGTGAATGCCTTAGTAAAATCTGCTTTAAGAACACTCTTCCACAGAGTGACACAGTGTACTTCCCCAGCTGTTAACCGTCAAGTTAGAGACTGGACAAGTAAATCGACGAGAGAGATTGACACCGACTTCTTAAAAGGTGGTCTCGCTAAGTTTGGTCTCTAAAACCTCGTGGACCATAATGTCAAAGAATTCCTTTGTTTTTCACAAAAATACCCCCTGGTCCATGGAAACACCGTTCAGAAAGACTTTGTTGTTGAGACCAAAGTCCAGAGCTACTAAAGTAAACAACAGTCAACGATGTAGTTGAACGAACTTATATGGTATAAGGTCCCAGCCGAAGACACAAAAATGTAGAGACAATCTAATGTCCAGATTTTTAGTTAGAACACGTAAATATTTAACAGCATTTTACTACTACTTTTGGTTTTTTAATTTTTCTATTGCTACTGTTTTCAGTGCCTGCAGCGGCCTGCGCCATTGCTGCCCCCTTTACATTCGGAGTGACCCTGATTCCAGCCATTGTCCTGGGGATCATCGCCGCCGTCGGTGGAGGTGTGTCTGTCGGCGCTTCAGTCGCAGAAATCTTCATCAAGAGACACAATGTCAAGGAGGTGCAGGCAAGGTGGGAAACATTTCGCCAGAATTTTCTGTCGCGACATGAAGAAATCGCAGCAGCATTAGAGGAAATTCTGCAGAATCTGAACGCGCAAACGAGTGGAACGTCCACCACGGCCGACAACCCGAATGTAAGTACTGCTGTCCAAGGCGCTGGTGAGGCTGTGCGAACTGCCGGTGGCATCGCAAGTGCGGTTGTTCGAGGAGTTCTAAGAACGACAGCTGCAGGCATCAGAGTCACGGCGCCGCTTATGTCTGTTGCAAGCGCCATCGCCATTCCGGTGGACATCTATGACCTGGTGACATCTGCTCTCCGTCTGCGCCGAGGCGCATCGTCTACAGCCTCAGAGTCTCTCACGCAAATCATTGAGTTCCTTGACAGCGTGGCCGACGGTTCTTTTTATGATTTATTTGACAATGGCCGTGAAATTGAAACTGCTCTTGGACTTGACGATTCTCTTGATTCTGGCAATGACAGTGGCAGTGGCAATAACCTTGATCGTGGCAGGGAGCATGACAATGACAATGACAATGACAATAACGATGAAACTGCCCCTTTAACTGTTGATTCTGATGATTTTTTAGAAATTGTCAGATCTTTTGATTCTTCTGTACTTTCTATTAAGGACTCCATGCTGTTTACTACCAAGAAAAAATAAACAATAAAGAAATAAAGTATTTCAGACAAGTCTCTCCAGAATAATATTTTCATTGAATCAGTAATTTTCCTTGACCATTCTGATAACATGACTTCAGGTTGGACACATACAGTCATTTTCATTCTCGCTGTACAAATGCTTTGGTTGTAGATTAGGTTGTTTCGTTATATCATCAAAATACGTTCAATAAATGTACTATCTTTTAACAAACAAAATACATGTTATTTATACCTCCTAAAAGATTTCTTTCTACTAAAAGAAAATGAAGAAGTGTGCACAATCCTGCGGGATTTCTCAACAGTCTCTTTGTTTGTAAGGATTATGCTTATAAACCCGTCAACTTAAAATCCCAATCATACGACAGGAATGAGATGTTAAATTTTTCCCACAGAACAATACAGGTAGTCCTCGACTTACGACGTTGATCCGTTCTTACGCGGCGTCGTAAACCGAATTTCGACGTAAGTCGGATCATACGTTCATATATGTTCAAGGATGCGATCTTTATCCTTGATAATCGTAGCGACAGTCGAACGACTAAGTCCTAATGACCTGCCAATTTCTGTTGCTGTTTCCCCCTTCTCAGATTGCCTTATGATATCCACTTTCACCTCCATGGTGATGGCCTTCCTTTTTTTTTTGATGCACTGTTATCAGATGAGTCTACCTTTCGTTTGAGAGCCATAATGAAGGTTGTTATGGCTTGCAGGAGACTCGTTTTCTTCGTGTAATCGGGTACAGTGTAGAGTACAGTACAGTACTGGACTCTATGACTTCCGCCACACGTGGAATGAGGCGTACGTACAGTTCGACTTACGACGCTAAACCTCGTAAGTCGGAATGAGCGTCGCATAAAGCGTTGTAACCACGAAACGACGTAACTCGAGACCGTCGTAACCCGAGGACAACCTGTACTCACAAGGAGGTTTCCGTGACATTTACGTTCCGCGAAGAATCTTCTAATAGCAGCATGAAACAAATTAATGATTAATAAGAAAATAATTATTGTATGTTTGAAAAAAATTAAAGGCTCATTAAGTAAGGACCCAGAAGTAAGGTCAAAGGTCTGAAAGTAACCTTAAAAGAAGAGTAGAGGTATATGTGTAAATGCCGTTTACACATGCAATTATGTCATTTTACCCTTTCTATGTTCTTTTTCTGATGACGATGCGATGTTGGTTATATATATATATATATCTCAGAGATGATTGAGAATGTCAGTATCTATTAGTTATGCAAAACTTATCATTTAACATCTTTTCCATTAAAAAACCAGATATAACCAAAGATGTTATTTGCTTGTCTTTATGGAATGTGTGAGAAGAGAGTGTGTATCATGCAGCCTTTTCTTGCCATTTTGTTGTTTTAAACAAGCAAACAAAATATACAAGGGGCAGAGTCAGACAGGTGATACATGACAGGCACGAAAGCTGAACTGTTGTCATCCAATAGTTTTGCCCTCAGTTGCACGACCTTTAATGGCTTCAAGGTATTTACAGCAGGAATTTTTTTGTATGATCTCTTCTTTAGGACAAGGACACTAGTGATGCGTACAATTTTTCAAAACCCACTCCAGAGGTTTTCCCCAATGGTATTATTAACACGGTTTGGTAGAGGGTCTGCAAAGTTCTGCAGTGCACTGTGGGCCGGTGCACATTACCCGACAATCTCGAGGACTAACATGTAGCTCTATACTAAAATATCTCTATACAAATAGTTCATTTAACTGCTACGTGTTAGTCATCCAGTTGGGAAACATAATTTCTGTCAGTGATAAAGGCAGCTGATAAAGAGAGGTTTTGTCTATACAGGGACATGCACTAAGTTTGAGTGAGACGCATGTGTAGTCCTCGTATGGTATGATTTTCATGCCTATTATGTAATAATATGGATATCCGGGGCTGCCTAGGTCGATCGTCTGCATTCTCCCTTATTTGAAGCTTCCTTTGTCGTTATATTTGATTTCTCACTCTTCTATTGTTTCTTTAACACAAACATATTCCCCGCAAGTCTGGCTGATCTCATCGCTGTTTTCCTTACTTGTAAGATGGACTCGGGAGCCTGGGTGTCACGAACTAAATGTAAGTCTTTGGTCAAAACCATCGCCACCTTCACACCTTTCACCGTTCATAAGCAGCGGTGAGATAATCAAAAACTAACTTTATCCTCTCCTGCCTCTTACTTTTCTCTTGCATCTCTTTCTCTTCAAACATTTGTCTGCCCCTCTCTCCCCACCTAACCCTCTCTCTCTCTCTCTCTCTCTCTCTCTCTCTCTCTCTCTTTATCAGTGGTATGTTCATTTTAGGACAGTACTTGGAATAGTACTAATAGTGCGATAGAGAACTCATTCACTCCAAACACACTCACAGAAGAGATGGATTTAGAGTTTCTACAAGCCATTTAATCTCTATAAAAAAATGATAAAACTCCGGATGTAATTGTTGAAGTTTCAAAACGTTTGGATGGTGCTTTTGTAATTTAAAAAAATATATATATTAACATATTATTTGATAAAGACACTTATCCTGAACAGTGGGCAGAATCTATTATTCAGCTCATTCATAAGAAGGGAGATTACTCAGACCCGAATAACTACCATGGATTATCTTTAAATGATATTAACAGTGAGTAGCGCAGTTACATTCTGGTTTACAAAAAAAGGTGGAATTAAATGATATCGTAGGGGAGATTAATGATAATTTTAGGAAGGACCGTTCTACTGTTGATCGTGTTCTAATATTCAGAAACAATTTTCCATGAATCATAAATTTTATGTTGCATTTATTGACTGAAAAAAGTATTTGATTCTGTCTCTCGATAACTACTTTGGTCAATCCTTTCAAACATGCTATACGTGGAAAATGTCATAATGCAGACAAAATATTACAAATAAGTTAAAGTCTGTGTCAGATGTGGTGCTACCACGGATTATATTTATTATAAAAAAGATGTGTGCAGCCCTATACTTTTCTCGCGTTTTATTAATGAACTTATTTTATAGATTATGAATAATGGAAAACATGGGACAACATTTCACAAGATTTCATAAAATATTTATCCTTTTATTAACAGACGATACTATATTGACATCAGAAACTAATAGGATCACAGAATCAGCTAAATATATTACATAAACTATCAGTAACTCTTAGCTTCAATGTTAATTTAAATAACAATAATGTTGTTTCTAGAAAAGTGGGATTCTTAGCAGCAAATGACAGGTGACTATGTGAAAGTATACAAGTGAATGTGGTTAATACATATAAGTATGTAGGCCTTTATTTCTCCACTTTATTTTTCGTGTGCATCTGAAGACCTAACTGCTAAGGCCAAGAAAGTATTTTGTGTTATCAGTACATTATATAAGATAGGAAATCGTTCTGTGGATGTGATTGTCAGGTTATTTGATATGCAAGTCACAACAATCTTATGTTACGGAGCATAAATATGGAGCCTAAATGAAAGTGTTTGTAGTATATTGCTATGTGTACACTTTAATACACGGAGGAATACCGCTGTTGTTGTAGTGGTGGTGTTTCTGTCTTGTCTTTTAATTTAAAACAATCTGTTCCGAAAATTGTTTCTGCATAATTAATTAATAGGTGTGAATGCGTTAAAGGCTAATTACAAACTGCAATGTAGTCTGTCAAAGAGCGAGTCTGCACTTTTAAAAAAATCTCAGAGATTTCAATGAATAGTTCATTGTTTTTTTCATTAGCTCTTTTTTCAATATCCAGTATCTCTAGAGCTCATCCAAGAGACACAAATATAAAGTGTTCCACGTGGTCCCATCACTAATGTGCTGGACTGCTACTTCTTCCCACTGTGTTAATCAGCTGTTACTCTCACTGGTTTAATATTGTGAATTTGTGATAGCATAGCTGGTTATATCCTGGCGTATTCTAACTTATTCCTGTATCTATGCTGGTTGGCAGGCAATATATATCTAGAATCTTTAAGATTGATCATCAAGCACCTGAGCAAAAATAAGCTCAGCTTCTTGTCTCTACTTTTTACGATATAAATGTTTCATCGGAAATTCTTACGTTCTGATTTTTTTCTGAGTTGTCTCCCTCTTCACACACGCATGCACTCATGCAAAAGTATTTACGTTATTTATTGTTGACTGATGCGATCTTATAGAAAATTATAGTAAAGTTTGCATGGAAAAAGAGGAACAGGCAAAAGGGGATTTTTCCCTTTTATTAATCACACACTTTCTGCATCGATTAATGGGTTGTGTTGAAAAAATGATTAAAACAGTACTTCTTTTGTAGAGAGCTCAAAGTGTAACTAAGCAGGCGACACAAGGTATTACATTGTGCTCAAGGTGTAAACAAGCCAGGTTACACAAGGTATGTACACTGTGCTCAAAGAGTAACTAACCAGGTTACACAAGGTATGTACATTGTGCTCAAGGTTGCTGACAGGCGCAACCAGTGTGATGCTAATTAATTAGCTGACAGTTCTTAAGAAAACTCAATGAGGGTCTGTTCCGGATATGGTCCCCTACACGTTTCAGCTTCATTGTCTTTGATCTCGCAAAGAATTTAAACCTGAGGAAACATACATTAGGTACACTCATGTAAACTACATTAGGAGCACTCAAATGTAAACTACAATAAAGTACACTCAAATTTAAACTTCATTAAGTATACACTCAAATGTAAACTACATCAAGTACACTCATGTAAAGTACATCAAGTACATTCAAATGTAAACTACATCAAGGAAACAAATTTAAACTACATCAAGTATACACTCAAATGTAAGCACGAATATCGTATACTGTAGTGCACAAACGTTTGTGAAACAGAAAAGATACCAACACACACCTAGGAATGATAATGTAAAATCAGTTGTGAAAACTATTTACACAAAATAAGTGGTGTGTAGAATCTATTCAAAGTATACATCTGTGAAATCTATTCACATGGCTGTGAAATTAAAGATACACAAACGCACGTGTCTGCGTAAGAGACATTAAAAAATGCTCATTCAAATATTATAGTTAAGGAAACCAAGAGCAAATATTGCTTGAACAAGTAGAAAAAATTATACATATTTACATAATTGAAACAGCAGACTGTTCACAAATATCGTTTGTATCTGAGCGATTGTAAAGCCCCGCTGTCTGGGGGCTGATGAGCTCGACTACTGAGCACAGGGACTCTGGTTCCAGACCTCGTAAGACTGGAAATCTCTTCCTGCCCACCCAGCAGGTGTCCAGTAGAAATGAGTAATTCAGTTCTCAGGGAGGGGAGATCAAGAAGGCGGGACCTAAACACGAGGAAGGACCTATTGTCACACTGCCACGTGACCATGACATTCTTTACCTTTACTTTTACCTATTTCGCCGTTTCTAACACTATTGCCAGCTCCTGTTCTGGCTCAATCAAATTCTCAACAATTTCCCTGTTCAGACAAATAAAAGCACCTACCAAAGAAAGACAGCTGCTCAAGCAGGAAAGGTTGTGAGTTTTCTTTTTTTTTTTTAGCTGCTGTAAATGTGATACTATGTCTGCAGTAATAGAAATTGCTCGGATCATATAATTATGTGACATACAAACAAATCAAACGATATTTCTAAAATAACTATTTGTGAAAGTATTAATCTAACATGTTTCGTAAGAGTTTACAAAACCTGGTATTTGCTAACAATAAACTTGTATGTCGAAGGAAATTGTAAAGATTTGTTTATAAACGCTAAAAATTTGGAGTATAATCTATGCAGTCCTAATTAAATTTTAATACAATTGTCATTTTCAAAAAATTTTTGGAGTTCAATAAAACTAAAGTATTGGTGAGCTCGCTTAGGGGAGAGGACCACATAATCCAAATTTTATTCCGACAGAAGTTGAAAGTAATAGGAAAGAGGACCTGCGGCTGGTATGTCAAGCCCTGGGAGATAGGCATTGTTCTGCATTTGTTACACGCCTGTTGCACAGATGGGGTACAATTCTGTATTCTGAAACATGTCCTCCTTTCATAGACACAGAACAGCTGAGATTCTTCTTCCCAGAGACCAGTCTCCTTCTGGCCTGTAACTGCGTTGTAGCCTCGACATGAATTCCAGCACATCTACCTGTCCAGGTGCACTTTTCTCCCTTTTTCAACAGGCCACTGGCCACCAACACGTGTACTAAAGAATGTCGGTTTCAGAGGCGATGTTTGTACAATCACGTGATATTTCAAGGCCAAGCAATGAATGAAAGTCTCTGCACAATGCCGAAGCCTGTTCATTGAAACTCGCCTGTTAAACATGAAAAATAATTAAATAAAATCACAACTGAATTAGGTTATTTGAAATACAACAAGCATAATTTAAGCTGAAAACAAAGGTTCTTGGTTAGCACGGTCTTACATATTTTTGTTTCCTTACATAAAGTGACCATCAGTCTGACAGGCTGGGCGAGGCCTACAGATACATGTACTTTCAATGTTTAAAGGGAGGTAAAAGCGAGCTGGTGTCATGTCTTACCTAAATGTCACCGTGCAATATTGACTTGTGTACCTTATATATATATAACGAAGATCACACACTACTTTTCAATGACTAGATGCGCTGTTCGAATGCAACAGTGATATCGTAGAAAAAAATCTTTCTCCCTCGCACTCTCGTTGCCCTCTCGTCAAAAAATTAGAAATGATGCCGTGACGTCATCACACTCACCATTGATAACCCTGTCAAGGAATGTTATGATCTTCTCAAGGGACTCCGATGCAGAAGACCGTTCGCCTCTGTGCAAACTGAGGGCGGCTGTTATCAAATCGGCGAAATCCAGTGGCAGCGCCAGGACGCTTACGGCAGCCAAAAGAGGGGACACAACTCTGACAGCTGTTGCTGCCGTTTTAGCTCCCTTTACAGTCGCGCTTGCAATGGTGCCTGCCCCGCGCACGGTGGTGTTAAGAACGGAGGTAAGTTTTTCTTTGGCGCTTTCATTTTCACTGGCATTCATTTGCTGTATCTCATCCACCTTGTGTCTTGACAGGAACTTCACTCGGAAGTCCTCCCACTTCGTCTGTATCTCGCTGACATTGTATTTCTTGAGGAAAAATTCTGTAACAGAAGCACCGACAGACACACCCGCACCAACGCTGGCTATGATCCCCAGGACAATGGCTGGAATCAAGGTACTGCCCAGGGTGAAGGGGGCGGCAATGGCGAGACCAGCTGCAGTCCCTTGAAAAACATACATGTCAAAATAATAGACGAATACAAGTTCATACACATTGCTCATAAAAATCTTGTCATTTTGGGGTGCATAATATACATTAAAAGTAATAGTAAAACTAAAAGTTGTACAATAAAGCACTGTGGACTGATTTGGAACCTGTAAAGTGTGACTCTGTACAATGTATTTTTTGAGTGATGTACTTGTTTGCTCTTACAATTCTGGCAGAAAACAGATTAACATTTATATACATCTATGAGAAAAAGATGCACTTGATGCACTTGATACGCTTCTTTACATTGTCATTGTCATTGTCTTCATGCCTACTAAGATACGCTCCTTTATATTATCCACACGCCTATTAAGATACTCTCCTGTATACTTCAGTGTGGATCATACCTGTTTGACCACCTTGCATGCTACAGTCAACGACACTTACCTCCTGTGGTGATGGCTACAGAGCTTCCAGTCACTCGGGAAATGTTGACATTTTTGCGATGTTTGTCGAGTGCTTTAACGATTTCCTCGATTGATCTTTTCAGAGAGCGAGCTTCGAATAATTCGTCCCAGTCGCTTAAACCAGCCATGAGCATCACCTAGAATGTGGGAGCAGCAATCTTTTTATACATCCCTTATTAAAGGGCTAGTGGGGTGCAATTTTTTTTTCTTGTGACTGGGTAAAGTTCAGTACCAGATACTATTTCCCAATAACTGTATTAATGCCTCAACCTTTTTTTTCTTGGGATGCACGCCTATAAACACCACCATGCACATGTCAAATTGACCACGTATCAATGTACAATCCTGACTCTGTACTGTTGACGGAGTTTCTGTAAAATCGCATCCTACTAGACCTTTAAAAACATGGGATCGGGTACAGCACGGCGTTCAGCTCATGCAGGAAGATTAACAGCTCACAACAATTGCTACAAAGTCAGCCCTTGTCTGAACGCTTGTCCTTTGTAACCTCACACGTTTGGTCGAATGTGTGAATATGTTGGATATTTTTTATGCAAGTCCGTCTTGTTTAAAATATGCCTGAGTCCCAAGGACAGTATGTGTAGGTTCAAGTACTAACCTAGCAACGTGTATCCAAATGTCCCATATATAACCGATATAAACATATAAACTGATCTTCAACGTCAGCCAGATGGTTATCAGCAACGGACAGGCAAACAAAAAAGGAAACAGTGCCACCCTGCACATTCGCAACAACACAACAGCCGTATTTATAGAGAGGGGGTCGGTAAATTAAGCAAATCCTTAAGTCAGGTTGACGAAATAATAAAGTCAGACTAAAGTCCAAAAAGTTTCTGCTTCCTTCATTTTAATTTTTCATTGATATACATCAAATGAACGTTTCGTTTTCTTGTAATTATTCTTTCCTAGGAGCTACATGTAGGAATAATCAGGGTTTTGACTTCTAATTTACCCAAGTTTGTTTGCATGTAAAACTGTTCAAATCAACATCATTGTACATCATAAATTATTGAAACCAGTGTAATACATTATTCTCGTAGACCTTTTTTGAGAGCAGCTTTGAAAAAGAAATAATTTTATGTTGAGAACTCCACATCATTAAGACCATTTGAGTGTTCTGGCTGTTTACAGAATTGTAAGGGGAAAACATTTCGCTGGCACATGCCGTTAGCTTATCTCTTTAATCTTGACAGTGTAGCTGCAAGTGTTTTGTACCAAACTACACTCTGTCGAGACAGTTTTGAAAGACCTTACAAGATACATTCTACAGCATGGCTTCAGCAGCCAATAGAATTAACTGATAATAAATGTTCATACCGTAAGACGGGACTTGTTGTCGATTGTGAAGATTAACTTTTAAAATTAAATTTAAAAAAACAAAAAAAACCAGAAGCTAAGCCTGTATACCCGAGAATGCTGACTGACCTCAGTGGCTGTGAGTTGTAACCAGCTGAATGGACTTCAGGCGGTGAGTTCATCAAGTGACTAGTCCGATGGTTACAGAAAGTTTCCGACAGTTTCCTGAGAAAGTGAGAGTAGAAGTGAAAATCGCGATTTCTCAAAAACCCGCTGCTTACGGCCTGGTATTTCCCCAGAAATGTTGACAACGAAGCTGGAGGAAGCTACCCTGACATCTATTTTTAACAACCAGTAACAGGTCGCTGGGGCTGCTGGTGTGTGGTCATCATAACACTGTACGAGCACGTGTGTGTGTTCGTGCATGCATAATACTGCATTAAGTCCCTGCGTGCATGCACGTATGTGTGCGCCTTAGTGGATGTATGTGTGTTCGTGCTTGCGAGTGTGTTAGCGAGAGAATGAAAACACTCGTCTGATCCTCTTTCAAGGAGGAATATCTATAAATCATCGCTAGAAAGGATGTGTGTGACATACAACAGTAATAATAGCGATAGATATAAGGCTAAGCACCCTTTAGTTTGTCTTCAGCTCTGAAAACACAAAGTGTTTGTCGTAACAGCAAACACGCGTAACGATACTGACACACGACTGATATCAACATTAACAGAAAAACAATGTGTGTGTGTGTGTGTGTGTGTGTGTGTGTGTGTGTGTGTGTGTGTGTGTGTGTGTGTGTGTGTGTGTGTGTGTGTGTGTGTGTGTGGGTGTGGGTGTGTGTGGGTGTGTGTGCGTGTGTGTGTGAGAGAGAGAGAGAGAGATCGTGTGCTCGTTAGAATCGTTCAGCTGAGAAATACCAGTATAACAATGAAGCATTTATTAGGATTGTATCCTGTTCTGGGGCCAGTTGCACAACACATTTCTAAATTTAAACACTTTTAGACCTTGACTCTATTTAGATAATCAGTTTAAAGTGCACACCACAATTTAAAAATTTTTTAAACTAAAACTGCTTTAAATAAGATAAAGTTGTTAAAGTCTGACTTTCCATCCTGTCAGCACAATTTTTTGTATGTTCTTGTCCAATGCATCACAATGGTTGAGAAGAGATTTTGCTTCTTTAGAACAGTTTTAAGGTTTAGAAACATGTTGTGCAACCAGCGCCTGATGCTCACACATAAAAGCTGTTACTGAGAGCCGTGTGCAGTACACAGCGCCACGTGCTGCACTGACCAGAACTCACACAGACGGACAATGTGTGGTGTGCACGTGTGTAGTGTCAGTATTACAGACACCTGAGACTGTCACATAGTTTGATTCTTCGTGTTGTTGTTGTTGTTGTTGTTGTTGTTGTTGTTGTTGAGAAAAGGCTGTGAGTTTCGACTGTAACAAATAAATAAACGCTTTTCTATGCGCGTTGTAAACAAGGAAAATGTATGGCCTGGTTATTTTTCCCACTGTCCTACTTTTCTGTTATCGTATTGTGTTCTGCGCCGGAGATATTGTCCTGCATAACTAATCCACAATGTGAATGAGGTAACAGGATGACTACAAACTGCCGTGTGGTCTTTTATATTGCCAACACGACCGTCAGTATGAATTCAGATAACATAAATATTTTGCAGGATATGGTGACAAACACTTTGTGGGGAACTTGTAGACATTTGTCAGGTGACAAGTCTTACTGCAGCCCGAATGTTTGAAATTTTGGGGTGTGAGTAGAAATTATGTCAAACGTGACGCTACCTCCACCGGCCATTCTTACTTTGGCGATGACCCTTTCCACACATTGAAACACACAAAACATGCAAACAACAACAACAACAACAACAACACAGAAGGCTAGTTTATAATCTCCTGAAACCCTTTATTCATCCATCGATGTAGTTTCACGTTCAACCAAGAAAAAATAAAGATGTTGTAAACAGTCCAAGTCCGACTGTATGCCAGAGGCGAACTTTTGTCACAGTGTCATCCAATTGTAGTAGCAGCAGTAGCACTCGGCTCACAGTCAGTGATCTGTTAATTCTGTTTGAAGACCAAGGGCTAAAAAAAAGAGGTTACTTCAAAGCTATTAATTCCAGCGACTGGCTGGCGGTATCAGGACCCCGTAATGTTATTATTGTATGTTGTCTGTTGTATAAAGCTTAATGTGTATGCGTGTATACTCTAGAGTTTATTGCGTGAGTTCAATCCCTTGTTCTTGTTTTGTTTCTGATGTTGAGGACCTCGCCACCGGGTTACAGCTGAACTGAAGGAGGAACTGACGAAAGGATTCATCATCATTATCATAGTCAAGTAGAAGTTCAATGTCATCGTAATTGGCAACGTCACTGGCATGGTCTTGGTCATCGCTTTTGTCATCGCCATTGTCATCGTCATCGTCTCTGCCATCGTCACTGTCTCTGTTATTGTCATTGTTACAGTCACTGTTATTGTTGGCGACTCTGTCAAGGAAGGTAACTAGAAGCGTGAGAGACTCGGAGGCAGGTGATTGTTCTCCTCTGCGGAGCGCGAGGCTGGCCGTCACCAGGTCGACGATGTCCAGGGGCAGGGCGACTACACTGGCAGCAGCCAGCAGCGGCGCTGTGATTCGGACTCCTGCTGCTGTCGACCTAAGAGTCCCCCGAACAACCGCACTGGAGATGCCCCCGGAACTTCGCACGAACTCGGCGGCGCCATGCAAAACATCCTGGGCTGTGGTGGCGGCGCCGCTCGTTCTTGCGTTTAGATTCAGCAGGAGGTCCCGCACCTCTGCAATATCTTCGTGGTTTGCGATAAAATTCTGGCGAAATGTCTCCCATTTTTCTTGCACTTCTTTAACTTTTTGTCTCTTGATGAAATATTCTGCGACAGTGGCGCCGACAGACACACCTCCACCAACTGCGGCGATTATTCCCAGGACAATGGCTGGTATCAAGGTAACCCCTAAGGTGAAGGGGGCGGCTATGGCGCAGGCTGCTGCAGGCACTGAAAAACAGTAGCAATAGAAAAATGTATTACGTTCTGGGTCTTTTTCAATTTAATCCATAGTTGCCTCCCTCTTTAGTTTTTCGTATATGCAATTTTCCTGGGGTCAAGTTTATTTTATAGGCTTTTTGTGGCTCCTCTTGTAGCTAAGCGGCCACCTTACTGTTAACCTGGAATGCTGCGCAATCATTAAAAAAATAAGTTTTGTAGGTCCGAAAAAATGAGTTGTTAGTGTATTATTGTAATTTTTATAAGAGACTGAACAAAGTAAAAAAAAATAAACGACAAAACTACACTGTACACTTTACAGCAATCTGTATGATGTACTACACAGAGGACAATTCCGGGTCCACATATGATATTACAGTTAAAATGGCGATTATGCAGCTGAGACAGTTCTGTCCTTACATCATTAAGTTTATAAGTATATAAGTATAGAACAAAAGCAATAAAATGTAATATGGCATTTTATTAGCGCCACAAATTAACTGGATACAGCCATGCACAAGCTTGTCTGAGTACGAGCAACGCAAAGCACATGCAACATTTTGGTCAAGTAAAGTTTGGAATTATTCTGTGAGCAAAACATAAGACCTAACGACACCTGCCTCCAGTGGCGATAGCAACAGAGCTTCCGGTGACTCGGGAAATGTTAACGTTTCTGTGATGTGTGTTGAGTCCGTCTATGATGGTCTGGATGTCGTTCCTCAAAGTGAGAGCTTCGCTTTGTTCGTCCCAGTCTGCCATGGCCTACAGAGTAGAGGCCCATGATTATGAGTATTATGATACAGGAGGGGGGATTAGTGTTTTACGCCGAGACAGCAACTAAGGCTATATCACTGGAAGGCAGCCAGCCCTGTAAACACATGACACAGGAAGAGAAAGAACAGCGTGCCCGAGACGAGAACTGAACCCAGGACAACTAATCTTTTCTGTATTGGTGACACGCGCTGACTGTTTTGCCTGTTGTGCCCTTATGATACAGAAGAATATAGACGACAGGACAATGACAAAGATATTAAGTCGAAAGAGTAAGATGAATGGATGGACTGTTGGTTGGTTGCTTTATTTAAGTTCTTCGACCTAGAGATGTTTTGTACTGTAAGGGATTGTGTGACTGGGGGGAAGCAGCCGACATATCAAAAAAAAAAAACCGAAGCCCGGTTTTGTAATAGGTGGCAAATCTAGAGAGAGTGTAAAGATTCAGAAATGGAGATATTTTATTCTTTCACCTTATAAGAGTATGGATAATATATAATATGTTCATTAAAAGATTTTCCATGATAAGTTATCTCCCTTCCTCCCCCCACCGCCCTCTCTTTCCCACTATCATATCTATCATCTTTATGCCGATCTTTTATCATCATAACATCTCTCTCCTCGCTCATTTTCAACAGTAGCTCTCATTATCAACTACCATCATTCGTTGTTATTGTATTCAATGTCCATACCAGAGAGCGAGACAAGATGTGAACCTACGATGTAGCCATTCTCGCTGTACTGTGTTTAACCACTGAGCTACAAGAGACTTGAATTGTAATGGAAAGAACCTATCATTAGTTCTAAAAGATTCAACAACAGTAAAATGAGCTCAGAGATTAATAATCCTCATCATCGTTGTCATCAAAGAATTTAAAGTGGCATTTCTCGCGGGTTGAGCTTAATTCGTTGTGGAGAAAAATTCGAAATACAAACAAACCTGACAGTTTGCAACACGACACAGAAAAATACCCCCACCACCATTAGTCATATGACCACCTGTTATATTCACAAGCCATCGGCCCGTTTCGAAGGGAGAAACGCGAATGACGAATGTGTGTATAAAAGTCTGAAAAATGAATTTACAGCAAGACATCAGGGTATGACATAGAGTAGGGTATGACAAAAAATGGCAGGGTATGCCATCAATTAGGGTATGACAAAGTATGACATCGAGTAGGGTATGACAGGGTAGGACGTCAAGTGCTACTCTACAATTTAATAAAAAATTATTCTGCGATTGTTTGATACTAATGAAACAAGCTGGAACCTTAACAAAGGGTGGTGGAAGTAAATATGAAACCACACACTCTCTCTCTCTTCATTCTTATCCTCTTAAAACACGTGTACTGTATGAGGCCTAATGTAAGAAGAATAAATATCAAAAACTCACTCGTCAGATAAATACTGGGACAGCGAAATCCACTAAAAGTCCAGTCACTAACAGTCACTGAATTTTCTTCTTCCTCAATTTTCAAGTGCAAACTACACTATTTTTAAACACCTTCTGAAACAGAGTAGGCATCGATTTGAGCAGAGCTTGTTTTTGATATTTTCGCTTCATAAATTAGGCCCCAGGTTGTTTAGAAACACCTGGATTTGCACGTGCACAAAAGGCACACAGCTCTAGTGATTTTCTCTTGGATTCATTACTTTAAACATAACCACCAAGCTCGTAGTTTGTTACACGAGTTCTAGTGTCTGACTCAAATAAATGGATTCTAATGAAGAGAACCGAACTAAAGCTTTATTGCAGGTCTTCAGTTTATATGTACGAGGGTCACAAGTCATAATCTCAAAAAAGGAAAACGTTTAACTTTATGTACAGTCTATTTGCACAGTGACTTTAGCACACATCAGCACTTCATTTTTTCTTCATAGTATATATAGTGCATAAGCATTGTTACCAGTCTTGTAATATCAATTTGTCATTTCATAGTAAGAGAGTTAACGGTTCCTAGTAGTTCTACACGGACTAACGTGTCCTCTATTAACAAGTAAGCACATCGAGGGCGAGGGTCGACAAAAGAGGGGAAAGACAACCGCGTGGTGGCCAGCAGAGCCATAATGTTTATCTCCCTTATGCTAGACACGGTGGGTGGCGAGTCTTACCTCATTCCCCTCTCCCTCCCAACCCGTCATTATTTCACAACAATAAAACAATGTGAGAGGAGAACTAGTGAAGTCACCGAAGATTTAATAAGGCCAAAGTAGCAAACTATATTTTTTAATAATCTGATGTGTAGTCAGCGCAAATTATCCAAAACAGTGCGACCAAATTTACCAAACGAATATCCGAATGGGATAAAATCCACACTGTAGGTTTTATGTAATTATTGTTCTTACCACATGACATGTGTAGCCTGTCTTGTCACACCACCTTTCAGCCTGTTGAGCATGTCGAGGGACTGCGGCTGGCGTCTGTTGACTGTTGTACATCAAGAGACGAGGTCATGAGGTCACAACATTGAGGCTCGAAACTGTCAGCTCGACCTCAAACAAAGGGACGTCAGCTTGCAGGCCGCCCATACGCTGCACGCGGCTGCCGAGTGAAAACAATTGAAGTTTCTGAGAAAACAGAAAGTTTTACCTCATCATTTTCCAGAATGTTCGATAATACGATCGAGGGCAGTGATGTGAGAGTGTGTAGATCGCCTGATTCGTGAACAATACTGTTCTGTCTACCAGAGAGAGAGGGGTGGGGGTCAACTAACAGAGAAAGAGGAAAGGGGTAAAGATAGCAAGTGGAGGAGACTCGAGGAGTCAGTAAGTAATGGAGAAACTCGATACTGGAATCTTTGCAAAATGGCGGCACTTCTTTTCAACTGTCTTTACATTGTTAATACCGTGAAATAATAATAATAATTAAGAATTTATAAAGCGCAATATCTCAGCCAAAGGCGGACTCATTGCGCTGGAACAGGGATCCACGAAATAGCCACAAAGATGTAGAACGAAGAACAATGAGAAGACTCGCTGAGTTCCGGCAGTAAAGGGAGATCACTGCAGATTTAACGGTAACGACTCGATCCAGAGAATAAGGGTTGGTGACATTAGGAGAATACTGAGAAGATACTGAGTAATCTTGAGAAAAATAAAGAAATGTTATCATATGAAACTGCAAAAGGGTGATCGTCACATCAGTTTATTCACTACAACTCAATGTCGCTGCCGAAGCAAGTGAAGCACGGCGAAGTGAAATCCAGCCAATAGATCTAAACAATGTGCACGTCAAAATAATATTATATACAATCCAACTGCAAAAAAGTAGATGAGGAAAATGCAGCAAAAGCACATGTAAACATGAAGGTCCAACACTTTTATCCAAATCGAAGCATGATCACAAAACATAAAATCAAGGAGAGCGATCCCCTCAGCCTGCTAAGCGAAGGGACAGAACTCTAATTCTAATTCAGGGACATAATTCAACAATATAAAATAAAAGAAATTAAAACTAAATAATAAAAGTAATTGCTCGAGAAATACAAGCAGCAGGTAAGAGATTATGAAGAATGTTGATTTATTGCTACACTGAAATACATATCATTGATGTGTAGGGGGGAGGGAGTTACTTTCATGCATCTTAAGCACACGTGCGATGGTCACAGGATTTCAATTGGACAGCAGACGGACAGCGAGTGTCAAACGAGGAGAGAAGCACTCTAGTGAGAGTGTAAAGAATGAGATCAGAGAAATTGGTTGATAAAAACTAGAGAAAACTTGAGAAATCAATGAAAAACAGTTTCTATCGATAGGTACTTACAGTCAAGACTGTGAACAAGAGGTCAAAGGATCACGTGATCTAAGAGCTTGGTGTGCTGCGCAGTCTGATCATTTTCTTTCATGCATCTGTGACAATTATTTTCATTCGTAAACGCCTATGTGTTCCGATCAAAAGAAACTGCCACCGAGATGAAAGGAGGCATCACCTCCAGTGGCAGAAACGACCCAAAATACGCATCAAGACAAAGTCATGTGACAGAAGAAGACATTAGGCGAGACAAAAAGAGATTGGTCTCTCAAGTTGTTACTTGTCCAATCCAAGCCAGTAGCGGCGCTGTGATTCGGACTCCTGCTGCTGTCGACCTAAGAGTTCCCCGAACAACCGCACTGGAGATGCTCGCGGAACTTTGCACAAACTCGACAGCACTCGCTTTGTTCGTCCCAGTCCGCCATGGCCTACAGAATGGAGGACTATGACGATGAGTATTATGGCTGAGGAGGATAGACGAAGGGACGATAAGAATATTGATAAATTTGTAAAAGGAAGACGGATGGATGGCTGGTTCATTTTGGGTAGGAAGTGCTTCGACCTAGAGATGATTTCGTATTGTAAAGGACTGTGTGATGAAGGTGAACTTAAGTGGAATACTGGAAAAAAAAAACCCGAAGCCCGGTTTCTTAGCAGGTGGCAAATGTAGAGATAAGGTCAAGATTCAGAATTTAAGATATTTCTTCTTTCATGCTATAGGAGCATGCATAAAATATAAAATGTCCACGAAAAAATTCCACGGCAAGTTATCTTCCTTCCTCCGCCACCCCATGAGATGGCCTTAGTTGCTGACTTGGCATAAAACAACAGTTAACTAACTAACCCCCCAAAAAAACAAAAATATCCAGTCAGACTACCTTTATCCACGCACGCAGCCTGTTTGTTGTTTCGGGGTCATGATGGTTACCTGAACGTGCTTTTCTGATTTTACCTCTCCGGCGGGGCTACTTTCCTCTCTTGGATAAAAAAAATTTAAAGACATCCACTAACCGCTTCGTGACAATATCACCGGTGATCCCGCCATCACAAAAAAGTCCAAACCTTCTTTCTCATCAACACCGACAAACCCCTACAAAGCAGAGTGTGTTTCAATGCCAATGTTTTGCTGGGCATGCAAAGACATGCGGACGGATGACCTGGGTATTTGAAAACAAGAAAGCAATTACAAGGCAAAAAAATACGTCTACGGACAAAAGAGTCGGAAGTGGTTACAGTGAATCATGACTTGTACGAGGCAGAAATAGCCAAAAAAGAATATGAACTGGGACCTCCTCTTAAAAATTGGCTAAAAATTTTGTCTACCAGTATGTAGAACTCAAAATGCTACAATGTTATTATGATGGCGGACAAATACGTAGATTGCAGCAATTTTTATCTGTGTGGAATGGATACGGATTCGCTTTTTATGGCTCTGGCTGCTCCTCAATTCGAAGACCTCGTCCGTCCGTCCGTCCGTCCGTCCAGTGTTGAAAAAAACCAGATAATGAAGAATACAACTTGTGATTCCTGGGGCAAGCATGTGACAAACATCAGGAACACTTTGTGCACAGCAAGACACGCGACCAGCCCTGGGACGCCTGTCCTGCCTGTCCTGCCTGACCAACGCATTCGCGACGATAAGCGCACACTGTGCTTGTTTAAAACAGAGTACACTTACGAGGGCTTTGTGGCACTGCAGTAAGACTGTTTCTGCGACACACAAAAGCTTAGCACCAAGGGTCTCAACAAACATCTAAATCATCTTGAACAAGACTTTTTCAAAAACGTTTTACACAATTGGCATGCCAGCAGTGGACACAGTATCGGTTTTAAAACCGACGGCAAGTTCATGTTTACCTATTCTCAACATCGAAATTCTTTATCCTACCTGTACATAAAACGAAAGGTCTTCGACGATTGGGTGACAACGTTTCCGCTAAATATTTAAGACTACTGCTCCAGTTTAGACTGTGATATCTCCAAAATCTGTGATAAAAGCTTTCTAGAGACCTGCCTCCTCGTGGCGACTGGTGAACAAAGTTTATTAAAGCACGTACATTTTTGAGGAACAGGCTCTTTTCAAAACTGAAATGAGTAAGACGTTTTTGCATTGTTGTTGTTGCAGACAAATCCACATGCAGCTGATTAAATTTAAATAACAGAAATTTTCTCAGTCACTGAACCTTTCTAAACAAAACTCTTTTTCGTTTTCTTTCACACTTTTAGCCAATCCAAACAAAGAAAAGGATAGGGGAAAACTACTCTCATCAGGGGCAGATAACTAGTACATGGTGGTGAGAAAGTCTTGGCAGGGGCTGATCACTCAGGGGCGGATTATTCAGGGCCGACCACTCGCGTTGGATACCACATTGGATATGACGTCACTATCCGAAGATATGACGTCATGGCCGACACCCCCTTTGGGGCATCGAAAGCGCCTGCCAATACTGCTGCTGAGAACCTTTTAAAAAGTCAAACGACATAGTAATCAATAATTTTATGTATGATTTCGTGTAATCTTATAAATAAAGCAGAGTGTAGATATGGATGTAAGTTTGATAAAAATGCAAATCCACATCTTAACCAGTCCTACCCTTACTAAAAGATCATAGAGTGCGTTTGATTTTGCTGTAGAGCATCTTCATTTAAATCTTTTACTTTAATTACTTGTTTATTTTCTGCGATGTGCTTATTATTAGTTATTAATAAAAACATGTGTCAAATCTTTTGCTAACGTCTGTCTAGAACACAACGGCAACTTATTACAAGTGTATTGTGTGAATTATCCTTCTTGAAAATATTGGATATGGTAGAAAATGCGTTCTATAAAACTTTTCGATCTGAAGTGTTTGGTTGGCTCTCTCTCTCTCTCTAGCTGCCTTCTTGGACACCTTACTTCTTGACCTATTTATGCCGGAGGTTGACATTTTTGAATTCGTGCATGAAATTCATGTATGTGACCTACAGATATTCAAGGAACAAGAACCTAAAGCAGGTTCAATGGCCACCTCACGAGAGTTTCTACCAGTCAAATAACAACCTCCACTGTGAAAGGCGCTGCTCAGGTCGTGCGAAGCGCTGGTGGCATCTTGAATGATTTTGCCAAAGTCCTAGAGATCTCCCTTCATTTCAAGGAATAACTTCTGAGAGATTTTTCAAACCGTATTTAATTTTTGTACGTCAGAGTGCTGATATAGTTATCTAGCTTTTTGTTCTCTCTCTCTCTCTCTCACTCTGTGTGCGTAAGTGGGTGTGTCTGCGCGCGCTCTTTGTAGGGAAAAGTGAAATCTGTATGTGTGTGTATGTGCGTGCACAGTTAATGAACCGAGGACATTTGCTTGCGCGTCCTTTACACTCCCATCGTGGGGGAATGCCTTGGGAAAACATGCGCGTGCGCATACGCAAACCAGAAAAAGTCGTTGCAACCGTGGGTTTTCCCAGGTTTTCCACAACAATCGAGATTTTCACTAAGACTATACTTTTTTAGGTCTTTGCATCGAATTTCCGCTCGTTAGTAAGAACAAAAGTATAGTGAAAATCTCAATGTTTCCAGTTAAAAACAGTGTAAATAGTGTTGTCTCATCAGCTGATTTGTTCAGCACCTGCCTGCTATCTGGCTCCCTCCCTCCTCCACGAATTTCCACGAATTTTTGGCTCGTATCTCGATTTACTCGTACATGGGTTTACTGAGCACACCTGTTTATAAGCCGCACCCACTAATTTTTTTAAATATTTTTTTCACAAATAAGCCGCATATATATATATATACTGTATATATACAACATGAAAGCTGCATTGTGGGTATTTCTTCTCGTTGTAGAGGGTTGTAGATCTGTTGACTGTTCCTGGCTTTCTTGGAGTGTGTTAAATATTTGTTGTTGAGACACACCAAAAACCTCACCACTAGGTTACACATGTATACACTCGGGTTACATGTCTATACTAGTGTTTCATGTCTATTACAAAATCAAAATCTAAGTAATATGTCATATGGACTCTTCTGGTGGTGAAAAAAGTAGATTTTTTTCAGATGTGGAGGAGGCACTGAAGGGTTGGTATACCGACCGCTGGTTCAGGTTTCACTCATCTGTATCGGGACTGCAAGGGCTTTCAGTCAAGCCGGCCGCAAGCTGACCCGTGACTGCAAGGGCTTTCAGTCACATTTTTGTTAATTTTATACACGCATAAAATACGTTGTTTCGGATAAAAAAATTAATGCAGACGATAGTTCATTCATTTTTCTATCGAGTGATATTCTTTTCATGACGAAGTGTGCACGTTTGACAGATATTTTTTGCGTTTTCCCACGGTACCTGTCTTTCTGTTTGGAAAATGGCAGATGGTGGCGAGATAACGGTCAGTTCTTGAAAACAGTCAGACTAGTGCACACCATGCTGATAAAATAAACACACAGTGCTGCGTACACCCGATACATTTTCTTTATCCAAAGCAAATATTTTGGTCATAATGCTATAGATCATTGTAACAAGGCTGTACATATAACACTAATTTCTATAATAAAACACACTCCGAACGAAAAATTGTTGCTAAAGAACTAACATAAGAAAGATCAGCTGGACAGAAACTCGACTTTTTATATAATTAAACGCAGGATTGGAAACGAAAGACAATATGTATAACAGCGACTACACTGGCGACTCCACGGTGACACCAGCATGGCGACGTATGCCACAAGGTGTTAGACTTTATTCACATAAATATCACGTATACAGATGACGCCGTATACTATACAGTGCCTGTATACCATTCAAGGAACAATCTAAAAACAACAATCGCTTATCACTGACATCAGCTACCCACGCAAAGATAGTTTCAAACAAAGAAAAATAACACCACCACGACTGTTACAATGTTTTGCTTTTTCTCATCAAACCAAGACACTGGCCCCGAGAACTGGACACGCGGCTAACATGACAAAACTCTGACCACCTGCTTTAACATGTTACTAAAGGGGAAACGCTACGAGCAAGCTTTACGCTTCAGTCATTTCAAATTTCTCCACGTCAGGGATCAGTGATACAGCCCCTGACTGGTTGAGAGTGTGTAGTGTGTTGAAAGCAAAAAAAGCGTGTGACTTAAGGAATGTTAGGAATGGAGTTAGCCCCCTTGTTTGTTTTAACACGAACCCCCACACCTCAACATGATAATAAAGTGTGAAGCAGAATAAAACAGGGAAGAATTTAATAATGTGATAAGTGATGCAAAATATATACCCAAATTGGCTCATCTAAAAGGTGTCCCAGTGCTATCCGCTTCGTCCGTACTTCCAAAATGTTACACAGCCGTTAACTCATTTTATAACTGCCTTCCACTCTAACATGCGAACGCACATCTTCAACTCATCCTTGACAGTTGTTACAGCTGCCTCTGTACTTCGAGTTCTTCCTAAGTCTGAGTCTTTTCACGTTGCGAAAGCATGCTTCTGACGGGGTGAGTAGCAGGTCTCAAGCCGACAAGGACGACTCTACTCTTAGTGCTTTCCGCCATCAATTTCCCCACTCGGTCAGCCACCCACGTCAGAGAGCGACGGCCACTACACCGACGACACGGATACCAAGCACTGTTCCAGTCCACGGACGTTGCTTGACTTTTTACGGCACACAGTGGTACCTACGAGTATGAACATCAAACAATGCCACATACAACCGCCCAACAAAAACCACCCTAATGCATCATAATTCTCAAGACATCGGTGCTTTAGATCGCGGGTGAATAGACAGACTTCCTCTTTCCCCTTGAGAACGGTGACTCTTAGTCGATGTCTACCTCTTACAGGTAGCCGAGTTCTGGTCACGTAGTCCTTGGCGCTAGTAAACGACAGCTGACAGTCCATTGTCGCTGAATGGCCTTTTGCTTTACATTTCTGTAACCCTAACGTTCCAACTCTCTCCCGGTTCAAACTTCGGTCTCGAAGAAAAGATCTTGATGTTAAAGGAAAGATGGAGATGTGTTAGCCTCCAACTCTAAGAACTGCCGACCAAATGCTCTCTGCGCACAGAGGACATACTGAGAAGTGACTGGAATGTTCTTCTTCCAAACATAACTTCACACATGCCATACAACCAGCACTGGCAATGTACCCATGGCAAAAACACAACCCGCATCCTTCACCCAGTCATTAGAGAGTTTGAGATCCACGACGCGTAGGGAGACGTGTGCGGCAACGAGAACGGCGAGCCTATAAACCTACCCGTTTTGAGAAAGCGATTGGTTGGATTTTGTGGATGTGATGATGTAGGGCGCAAATTCCCGTGACGCTACAGGTTGCCGCTCTCGCACGCGTCGTGCGAGCGCTGAATCTCAAACTCTCTATCAACTAGCCAGCGCAAACCAAGAGTAAGACCACAGCTGCCCCCACCCCGACCAATGACTAGCCCTAGCCCTGCATATACCGTTTGGTTATTATTTTGTGTCGTGTTTAATAAAACTCTAGATCCTACTGCGATCATTCAATTGTTTGTTCTTGTCTTCTTTCTAATGTTTATGGTTCTCGTTCTTGCAATAAAGCGGAACTGAAGGAGGAACTGATGAAAGGTGTCGTCATCGTTATCATTGTCAAGTAAATGTTCAATGTCGTCGTCATTGGAAAGGTCTTGGTCATCGTTTTTGTCATCGCCGTTGTCGTAGTCTCTGCCATTGTTACTGTATCTGTTGTTGTCGCTGTAACTATCACTGTTATGTTTGTAATTGTTGGCGACTCTGTCAAGGAAGGTAACTAGATGCATGAGAGACTTTGAGGCAGTTGATTGTTTCCCTTTGTGAAGCCCGAGGCTGGCTGTCACCAGGTCAACGATGTCCAGGGGCAGGGCGACTACACTGGCAGCAGCCAGCAGCGGCGCTATGATTCGGACTCCTGATGCTGTCGACCTAAGAGTTCCCCGAACAACCGCACTGGAGATGCCCCCGGAACTTCGCACAAACTCGGCGGCGCCATGCAAAGCGTCCTTGACATTCCGTCTTCCCGCTGAGATGGCGGCGCCGCTCGTTCTTGCGTTTAGATTCAGCAGGATGTCCCGCGCCTCTGCAATATCTTCGTGTTTTGCGATAAAATTCTGGCGAAAAGTCTCCCATTTATTTTGTATTTCTTTAATCTTTTGCCTCTTTATAAAATACTCTGCGACAGTGGCGCCGACAGACACACCTCCACCAACAGCGGCGATTATTCCCAGGACGATGGCTGGTATCAAGGTAACCCCTAAGGTGAAGGGGGCGGCTATGGCGAGGGCTGCTGCGGGCATTAAAAAACAGTAACAATAGAATAGTAGCAATAGAAAAAATGCATTAACCCTTTGGGTTTGTTACAAGTGATTACAGTATAAATCATATTTGCCTCCTTTTTGTTTTTGCAATTTTTCTTATCAGTGACTAGCATCAAGTTTATTGTATGGACTTTCTTGGGGTGCTCTAGACAGGTCAACATGGAACGTTGTGCAATCATAATCAAAATTTATGTCTGACAGAAAATACGTTGTTTGTGTCTTACTGTTGTTTCTTTAAAGGGGGTGAACAAAGCAGGGTAAAGAAATAAGCAAGACTACACAGTAGACTTTTTACAACAATCCATACGATTTGCTACAGAGAACGAGGGCACTTCCGGGCCTACGGATGAGATTATACTTCTAAATGCGACTATGTAGCTGACAAGCAATGTTTGTAATAATTCTGTCCTTACAGAAGTAAGTTTAAAGAATCAGAAAGTACATAAAACAAACTAAACAATCAAACGCAATACAGCATTTAAATTAGCTCCTTGTGACCACAAATGAACTGGATTTAGCCATCCCCAAGCTTGTTTGAGCACCAAAAACCCAAGGCACTTGCAACATTTTGGTCAAAAGAAGTTTGGAAGTTTTCTGTAAGCAAAATATAAGACCTAACGACATTTACCTCCAGTGGCGATAGCAACAGAGCTGCCGGTGTCTCGGGAAATGTTGACGTTTTTGTGGTGTTTGTTGAGCTCATCTATGATGGTCTGGATGTCGTTTCTCAAAGTGAGAACTTCGCGTTGCTCGTCCCACTCGGCCATGGCCTAAAAATGGAGGATCATGACGATGAGTATTATGATGGACGAGGATAGATAAAAGGACGATTAGAATGATGATAAAGTGGAAAGCTGGAGATGAATTTATGCTTGGTTTATTTTTGATAGGAGGTGCTTCGACCTAGAGATGATTTCGTATTGTAATGGACTGTGTGATGAAGGGTGATGCAGGTGGCATACCGAAAAAAACCCGATGTCCGGTTTTATAACAAGTGGCAAACCTAGAGAGAGTGTCAAGATTCAGAATTTAAGATATTTCATTCCTTTACCCTATAAGAGCATGGATAATATATAAAATGTCCATTATAATATTTTCCATGACAAGTTATCTCCCTTCCTCCCCCACCCACCGCCCTCTCTTTACCAGCATCTTTAGTATCATCTTTATTTCGATATCACACCTTCTATCGTCATAACAACATCTCTCTCCCCACGCTCATTTTCAAAAGTAGCTGTCATTGTCAACTATCATCATTCGTTTTTATGGTCCTCAGTGTCACTACCAGAGAGCAAGACAAAATGTGAACCTACGATGTAGCCATTCTCGCTGTACTGTGTTTAACCACTGAGCTACAAGTGGCTTGAATTGTAAGGGAAAGAACCTTTAATTAGTTCTAAAAGATTCAATAACAGTAAAACGTCGTCGTCGTCGTCGTCGTCGTCGTCGTCGTCGTCGTCGTCGTCGTCGTCGTCGTCAGACAATTTAAAAAGGAGAAAATCGAAATACAAACGAAACCGACAGTTTACGTTACGAAAAATATCCCCATCACCATTAATCAAATGACCACCTGTTACATTCAAGGCTTGAAGACTTGGAAAGTGCGTTTTCCTGTGTGCACTTAGAGATTTTTACAAGCCATCGGCCTGTTTCAAGGGAGAAACGCGAATAACGAATGTGTGTATAATAAGCATGTAAGACCAATTTACAGCATCACACCAGGGTATGACATCAAGTAAGGTATGACAGGATATGGCAGTGCATGACATCAACTAGGGTATGATATAGTCTGACATCGAGCAGGTTATGACAGGGTATGACATCAGATAGAGTACGACATGGTATGACAAGATATTACAGGCTATGGCATCAATTAAGGTATGAAAGGGTATGACATTGAGTCTACAATTTAAACAAAAATCTGTTTTGCGCTTGTTTTGATACTAACGAAACCAGCTAAAACCAAACGTTCGTGATGGGTGTAAATATGGAAAAACACAAATAAACTCATAAACCCAAACTAGTTTTTACCAACAATCTCTCTTCTCCTTCATCCCTCCCTTTATAGTCAACTGGTTTTACCTTGTTAATACTGCTCAGCACTACAGGCTTTTTAAAAAGTTGTTTACTTATTCTTGTATCAACGTCTCAAAAATGTACTTTTGTACAAAGTGAAGCGACTCCCAAACACACCCCCCCCCCGAATTCGCTTTGATTTGGAGAACCTGAAAGATCCAAACGTTTCAGAAATCTTCAAGGCCAAGGTCGGAGGAAAATTTGCCGCACTAAACCTGGTGGACTGTGATGTAGACAAAAGGCCTACCTACTTCTAAAAACTCTCACTAAGACAGACCAGAAGAAGATCTCAGTCATTGAAGACAGCAATGGTCACCTTCTCACAGAAGGCAATGCTGTACTCAACCGATGGACTAAGTACTGCAAGGACCTGTACAACTACCAGCTGAAGACCGACGCCAACATCCTCCAAAACAACCAGACTAGAGACAGTGAACCTGCAGACCTACGAGTCTGGGAAGAGGTCGAAAGATCTGTACACAGTCTGAAGGAAAGAAAGTCACCAGGCGTTGATAATGTACCAGCTAAGCTGCTCTAGCATGGCGGGGAAGAAACTACAAAGGCTCTAACTGTATGTCCTGTGCCAAAAAGCGAAAGGAATGGCCCAAAGAATATACGCAGTCACTAATATACCCCTCCAAAAGAAAGGAAACAGTGTCAGAACTACAGAACCAATAAGTCTTATCAGTCACCCAAGCAAAGTCATGCTGAAGGTCATACAGAACCGTATCAGAACCACCGCAGAAGAGCTGCTAGCAGAAGAACAGGCTGGCTTCAGACGACCTAGAAGTTAAGCAGATCTTCAACTGTCGTCTCCTTATAGAAAAACATCTTCAGCATCAGCGGGACCTTTACCAGCAACTTCATTGACTTTAAAAAGACAGTTGACGGAGTCCTGCACGAGGGGCTTTGGTATGTGATGCAAAAAGAGTGGAGAGAGTGATGTCCCTTCGCCTAACTGGCAGGAGGGGACTAGCTCTCTGTCGTTTTGTCTCGTCCTTGGATATACGTCGAATTTTGGCTGCTTCTTCTCATCTGTAATGTTTGCTGTGCCGCTTACCTTCGTTGTGGAATGTTCTTCAGTTCTTGTGCTCCATCATTTCTTTGCAACAGAAATTTTCTTCCACTAGCGGCTTCTGTCTCCTGTTCTTCGTTCTGCCATCTTGCTTTGATTTTTGACTGTACAGGATTCTGCGCCTCCCTCACCGACACTTTTAACTGTTTCTGGCATTGTGGACCATTGTGGACCACACCGTTTTCCATTTTTAATTTATGAACCGTATATGTTGCTACATGTTTTGTGGATTAGATTCTGGATCTATGCGCTTCAGCGATGTCGTCTGGTGACAGATGTGTTCGTGTCGTTCTGCATCCGTGCGTGTAACTGACTGCTGTCGCCTTCGCTTCTTCAGTGCCAGGACTGTGCTCTGTTCTCAACTGTGTTGCCCTAAAACTTCAATAATCCGATGAACCTTTCTTTTTACTGTCCTACACTTGAAATTCAAGACATTGCATATACTGAAGCTTGCTTCGGCGTACATCAACTTTTAAGGAAAGTCCGGTGCTGGCGGGAAGGCAGTGAGCGTAAATATTGACAAGAACACTGAAACTTACTGTTTTTGAGATAAGCATCCATTATTATAATGTTTGTGTTTTTCTTTTTAGTAAAGCGCTTTGAGCCTCCCTTTAATTGTGGGGAAAAGCGCCATACAAATTAACTTCATTATTAACATTTAAAAAATTCAACATCGAAGAAGGCCTCGTCCAAGTAGTTGAAGCGCTGTATAATAGCTCAACGAGTACAGTACTGCTCAACAACCAAACAGTAGCTTACTTTCGCACCACAGTAGGGGTACGTCAAGGATGTCCCCTATCCCCTGTACTGTTTAATATCTTCTTGGAGAACATCATGATTGTTTTAAATTGGCGGAAGACCAATCTGCAACCTATGCTTTGCAGATGACATAGATCTTTTAGCAGGTACTAACAAAGAACTGCAAGACCTCACCAACAGACTGACCGACAGCTCAAATTCATATGGAATGGAGACCAGCACTGAAAAGAGCAAAGTTACGATCAATGGCAACGGCAAGGCAGAGATCTTTATGAACGGGGTACAGCTCCAAGAGGAAAGCAGCTTCAAGTACTTGGGAGCCACCCTCTCCACACCAGATATCCGCATCAGGATCGCAACAGCAACAGCAGTAATGGCTAGGCTAGTTAGGATCTTACATAGCCATAAGATAAGATACTTACAAGCTGTACAAATCACTGGTAGTACCGATCCTGCTCTACGGATGCAACACGTGGACTCTGCAAAACGGAAAGGAGAATCCGGGCATTCGAGAACAAGTGCCTGAGGAGGCTGCTCCGGATCTCATACAAAGAACATAAAACCAACGACTTTGTAAGAAACAAGATGGCCACACTCGTAGGACACCAGGAACCTCTACTATCAACAGTCAAGTGATGTAAGCTGGTCTTCTTTGGTCATGTGACCCGGCACGACACCTTGTTGAAGACTGTCCTTCAAGACACCTTGGAGGGTGGCCGACCCCGCGGTGGCCAGAGGAAGAACTGACTTACGAACATCAAAGACTGGACTGGTCGTCCTGTACAGGACCTGCTGACTATCGCCGACAATAGACAAGAGTGGCGGCCCCTGTCAGCTGCGGCGTCTATAAATGTGATCCCCCCAACGACAGGTGTTAGGCAAGGGACGACTGACTGACTGACTTTCGTACAAATCATGGATGTGTACGAGCAAGCCTACTTTACTGTGAGTACAAATATTTTTGTGTGGTAGGGGGAGTGCGCTTGTGCTTATCGAGTGTGAAAACAGGTTTTTTGTAAATTCTTTCAGCTCTTTTCCACAGTATTTGCATTCAAGACCGTTAAACGTACATTTGATTTGATGGGTTGAAGTAAAGTATTTCAGTTAATAATGTTCAGTAACTGCTTCAATAAGTATTTGATCACTATGGTAACAGCATTCAGTAGATGTCTACAAAATAACTGCTCATATTACTTGTCTACCAGCGAGTATTTATCTACAAGTACTTACAATCTACAATTACCTGTAGTTAGAACTTGTCAATATTTCACATTGTGTACTTCTAAGAGACTCTACCTACTCCTTGTCAGTATGTGGCATTTGAATGTAAGTGACGACTGTATACAGTTATATCTACATTCCACTGCACACAGTATTTGTTTAGAAGGGACTGTACTCGCCACTAGTAATGTGTTGTATTGCGTGTGGCAGCAGTCGAGTGGTGGAGTCTAGCAGTCGGTATAAGTTGTATGAGACAAGGGAAATATTGTTTTCAAAATGACGATACTGTTGGTCAAACACAGGTTTGAGTGCACAGTTTAGGTGACAAGTAAGCTGATGATTTTGAAGGACAGAACAGACGTGAAAAAAGAAGAGCCGAAGAGAGACGATTAAAGGGGAGAGAATGTGACAACCTCACTGTTACAGTAAACACGGGCATCACTTCGATGGTTGATTGAGAGAGAAAACGATCGTTGCTGGCAGCTGGATCTGCATTGAAGAACGAAAGGACATGATGTACTCACATTTATTATTATTCGTCTTTTAAAAAACCAAATGACAGAGTGTATGCAGAAGATATTAAAGACATTTTACCTCTGTGAAGAGTGGCAAACAGTAGTGTCACGACGTTCACTGCTGAAGGATCTTGTGAAAGATAAATCACGTTGGTGGTAAACACCTTTATAGTAAACCTGTCACGTGATCAAGGTAAGCTCACCCGATAGTAAAGACAAACCCGGATCTTTTTATCTACCCATTTCCGAGGAAATGTCAGTCGTAGATCAGGGGTAATCACTTAAACCTGTTTGCCTGCGTGGGCTAACTGAGCGACACCTTCGTGCTAATAGAGGACGGAAAGTGTTTCGCTAAACTGTTATTGAGTTTCTTGTTTGTGCATGCTCTGCAAGACAGGCATCATAACGACAGACATGAAAGAGTCTTTCACAGACACGTGTATCGTATCTGCATGTTCACAGATTCTTGTTAAGCTTCGCAGTAAACAATGTTTTGTCTAGAGAAGAATTGTATTTGTTTATTTAAATTTTTCAACAATTTTTAAAACTTTCTCGTGAGCACATATTTTTTCTTGTTTTGTGATTTTCTTCTACCCAAGCATCTGAAAGATTTATCTATCAGTGTGAGTTAACTTTGGTTACTTTGAATCTTTTATTCTATAAATTGCGTTTCATTTGCTAAAGATTACATTATATTAATAATAACATCATTTAAACAATTTTAATTTTAAAAATTATTAAGAATATCGTTTCTTAACGTAATGTTTTTGCCGCTCCACTCCCATTCTAGAAGAAAAACTTTCAACAAAGTATAACACACCCGCGTGTCATCGTCGTCGTTGTCATCATCGTCATCTAAGTAGTTTCGCGATCTTTCATTCCTCAGAGACTGAGGTCATGGCTGACTGGGACGAGAGGGCTGAAGCCCGGAAGCTGAAGATCAAGATCGAGGCCATCAGGGACGACCTCAACAAACATCACAGGAACGTCAACATTTCCCGAGTGACAGGAAGCTCTGTTGCCATCGCCACAGGAGGTAGTTGTCAGGTTTTATTAAAATGTGATACAAAACGACCTTCAACCAAAATTGCTCCTACTCACTCTTCTGTGATTAAGAAACACTGTACCCTACTGAAATCTCTTTAAGAACACTCTTCCACAGCGTGACACAGTGTACTTCCTCAGCTGTTAACTGTCAAGTTAGAAATTGGGCAAAGAAACGCAACGAGAAAGATTAATATGGACCGTCATGTCATAGGATTACCTCTTTTTAACCCGAATATACTCCCTGGTCCATCGACACACCTTTCAGAAAGACTTCGTTGTCGAGAACAAAATCCCGAGCTGCTAAAGTAAACAACAGTCAGCGATGTATCGAACAAACGTATTTGATATAATAAAGGTCCCAGGCGAAAACACAAAAATGTAGCGACAATCTAATTTCCAGATATTTAGTCGGAACACTTGTAAATATTTAATAGCATTTCACTATTTCTTTTGAGGTTTTTGTATTGCTACTGTTTTCAGTGCCTGCAGTGGCCTGCGCCATTGCCGCCCCCTTTACTCTCGGAGTGACCCTGATTCCAGCCATTGTCCTGGGGATCATCGCCGCTGTCGGTGGAGGTGTGTCTGTCGGCGCTTCAGTCGTAGAAATCTTCATCAAGAGACACAATGTCAAGGAGGTGCAGGCGAGGTGGGAAACATTTCGCCAGAATTTTCTGTCGAGAAATGAAGAAATTGCAGTAGCATTAGAGGACATTCTGCAGACTCTGAACGCACAAACGAATGGAACCTCCACGATCCTCAGGGCCGACAACCCGGATGTAAGTACTGCTGTCCAAGGCGCTGGTGAGGTTTCGCGAGCCGCCGGTGGCATCACAAGTGCGGTTGTTCGAGGAGTTCTAAGAACGACATCTACAGGCATCAGAGTCACGGCGCCGCTTCTGTCTGTTGCAAGCGCCATCGCCATTCCGCTGGACATCTATGACCTGGTGACCTCTGCTCTCCGTCTGCACGAAGGCACACCTTCTACAGCCTCAGAGTCTCTCACTCAAATCATTGAGTTCCTTGACAGCGTGGCCGACGATTCCTTCGCTGATTTATTTGACAATGACCTTGATATTGAAACTGCTCTTGGACTTGATTCTGGCAATGGCAATGGCAATAACCTTGATGGTGACAGGGGGCAAGACAATGACAATGAGAATAACGATGAAACTACCCCTTTAACTGTTGTCCTTGGCAAGTACCTTGTCCGTAGCGAGGATTTTAACAATGACAATGAGATTGACAATGAAAGTACCTCGTTTATTGTTGATTCTGATGATTCTATAAGCTATGATGCTACAGTGAGTAGTCTTAAATCGGACTTCATTCAGCCAAGCTTCAATGCTAAAGAAAATGAAAAACTATTAAAAAATTAAAGTGATCTTGACAAGTCAATCGGGAGAAACGTTTCTATTTATTTAGTAATTTTCTTTTATCATTATTATAACAATGACGCCATATTTGTTATCTTTCTCTTTGTATAAATACTTCGTGTGTAGATTAGGAAAAATAAATACTAATAAAGTTAATTTGTTTAGCGCAATATCCAAACCAACAGGTAAGCCTGTAGTGCTCTACAGTATCTACAAAACAGTCACAGTAATGTTAATATGAAAGATAATGCGAAGGCTTGCTGTGAACCGAAGTAAAGGGTGATCTACAGAAAACAAGGATTAGTGATATCACTGAATACTGACCAGTCACATCATACTAAACAGCAAAAAGTGATCGTCACTTAAGTTTATTCATTGCAACTCAGTTAAGGTCGCCGCTAAAGCAATTGACTGATAACTGGTGATAAGAAGTGGATTCTTTACAACAATGTGATGAGCAAACGGTCTTGGTCCCGGCGTGACGATTTCCCTCAAACGATATTGAAAGCAGACAGTCCTGAGAGGAAGGTTATGCTCTCAGTGTTGTGGGCTTTTAATGGCGCCGTGTTTTTTCAAGCTCCTTCCAAGGTGCCAAGGACTCAAACAATCAATTCGAATGTGTAATGTCGGCAGTTTGACAGTGTGAACGAACCCGTCGTCCAGAAACTTCCAGCGCTCATTAATCGTCAAGGAGTTATGATCTGTCATGTCAACATGAGACCACAAGTTCGATTTCTCGTCAAAAGTTACTGGAGCTTAGATGGGATGTGTTGCCACACCCACCATACTCACCTGACCTTGCGTCGTCCGAATTCGATTTGTTTCGCTCTCTTCAAAACTCCTTGGGTGGTACACCGTTAGGTTAGAGGTGAGGCTGTAAATCAACATCTTCAGTTTTTCGCCGTTAAAGACAAGTCCTTCGAACGAGGAGTTATGAAGCTCACTGAAAGATGCAAAAGGTTATCGAACAAAACGGGCAATATATCATTGATTGATCTTTGTTCTTTATATAAACAAATGCCTTTAGAAAAACAGACAAAAATAGATGACTTTCCCGACAACCTAATATTTAACTATGCTACTCAGAATGTAAAAATGTTGGTACTTTTTTAACAGTTGTATCATATGAGAATAAAGCGCATGCGTGACGAGTAGATGCTGGATGTTTCTAGATGCTTTTGTACATTGTATATAAGCCCTACGAAGGGCTAAGACGCAGCTGTCAGAGTGGTAGAGGGATGGACATCACGAGAGCAGTTACTGAAGCTATTACCGGCATGTGTGGTCTTCGATCGTGCGGGCGTGTGTCGTGTGAAGGCGTTTGTATAAACTATAAATAAAGTATTTTTGAAACTTTCTTCGACAACAAAGACAGTTTCTTAGAGACGTTGGGACAGTAGACAGTAACCCACGAAGGAGCCATTGGACAACGACATAGGCGCATGGGACTTTATGCATCTTGTCTTGAACCAGCCCAGAACAACATGGCCGAAGTCAGGTAGGATAATTATGGAGGGTAGCGGTCAGCAAGGCGGTCAGTAAAGTGAGGCCTTTCTGTCGGTTTTTACGACTTGACAGGTCGCCTTGATTGATGAATGCAATCCAGGCCTAGGGATGGGGGAGTAGATCATAGGTATTTCAGGGTATAGCGCTGTGGCTGTAGTTTCTTTAGGAAAATATCCATAGCATTAGGGCAGGGTAGATTTGTTTCTGGGGCTCACGTGGTTAGAGGTGTATATAGTGTAAAGTAGATTTGTAGTTGTGGCCTCGTATTCCAGCCTCGTATTCTCCGAGTGATTTTTTTTCCATTCATAGGCAGCAGGTTCGAGAAAGGGGGATGCCGTTCCGTTAAAACGTAGATCACTACCTGCTGGCACTTGCGGTCTGCATCATACAGAGAAGAAGAGTGTGGTGAAATTGAAAAACTGGTTCTCCCAGACGACAAGCGAAGGAACCAAATAGGTAACCAGCAGCTAGAGGTGCGAGGCAGCGGTTGGAAGAATTCCCCGTGCCACGGTCCAGCTTCTAGAAATAAAATATATCTGTGGACTAGATTGTGTGGGTAAATAAATTTGTTGATTAGACTGTGTCTGAAGGAGAAAGGTGTGAACAAATCAAGATTCAACAGTTGATACACGTCCATGGTCCTACAACTACGACGTCATGACAGTTTGTAAAGATGAGTTTGTATGATTTTTATACACTGTCATCTAAACACGATTTGTCTCTTTACCTTAATTATATTTCCTTATTTCTTATATTACCTTTCTTGCGTAAATAGATGCAAGTGGTTGAGTTAGTGGTGTTGTAAAGCTTAACAAAACATTCCATTGTGCGGACGGATCCGTTACATTCCTCTCTCTAGTCTTTATCACCTCACAGTGACCCGTGGTGAGATCAGTAGGCGGGACGGCAACGGAAAAAACATTGAGTGGATAAGCTTGTCATTGCTATTATGTGGAAGAAAGGAATGTTACACGTGATGCACATTCAGCTAGATTATAATGTTCATTTGTCACCAAAAATCGTTCTTTACAGATCGATTGAATTTGTCTCTCGAGTTGTCGAATGACTGCTAAATGTATTGACTCCATGTGCATGTGCCCAGGAATGCAAATCTGATGAGTCCTGAGACAGACCACGACAATCATAAATGGCAATATGTAAGCCTATTTTTGTTTAAATTTTGAGTTAAGAAAAAAGAGTTAAGCCTAAAAGTATAATTATTCCAATACTTTTGTTGATGAATGGTTTACTTTGAGTGGGAGAGGGAGGGTGCAGTATTATATTGCAGTACAGCCTTGCACCGGCCCTGCTTTCAGCAAGCAAAGTATGTAATCGTCCGGCATTGGCTCTAGGTCCGTTGAAGACACTTTAAATATTATGAACGACTAACGTTTATGCTCTGTACCACGCGGAGTCCTCATTAAATGAGAGTAATGTCCCCTTTCTTCTGTTTCCAGTACTTTTTTCGCGTGTCGGCTACTCGTACTACACATCTTAAGAGTACATTCCATTCGAGGAGCCTCTTCGTGTATCGAGGGCTAACAGGGTATTCTGCCGCTTCAGTTGTTTTCTGTTAAAGAAACCTCTCCCATCGATCGTTGATGAGCCCCTGTTAGTGGCTCAGGTAGTTTCCGCTTTCAGTGGAACACGCTGACGGGGAAGAACCAATGTAGCTCTGATGCGATGCAGTAGTCCATAGCTGGTTTGAACAGAGGACTGGAGTGCAACTCATCGTCATCATCATTCCTTGATACTCCTCGAAGAGCATAGGACCGCAACAACACCTCGCCAGCGGATCCAGTTTTGGGCAGCCCCCCTCAGTTGGGCCCATGTGGTTCCGGGAGTGAAACTCTCAAACGTCTTTTGTCCTGGCGTGTCTTGGCACATAGTTGCTTCTGTTGTTCTCTCTTAAGTAATTCCGAATAAATTCATTCGTATTAGCTCTCTAGAAAAAATATTCATTTCACTTTCGTGCCACATTCAGCTATGCCTATCTCCCTCACAATTATCATAAACTTGCTTACTGTGTAATATCAATCCATCTGCTCAGCCACACGTTAAGTAGTTTAAAGTTTCAAAAAGAAGATATCGAAGTAAATTAAAAAAGCATGTAGGGGGTTTATAATGGTGACCTTGGCTAGGCAAGGAGCTTCTTCGGATACACTGACTCCTAAGCTTGTCTTACCCACACGTCAGGCTCAGCTCTCGTCATGTCAGGAACCTTAATCTCGTTTGCTCACTTACTCGAGAGAGTGAGCTCCCTTGATTACCGCTCGCTTCAACTTCCACGTTTACCATTCCGTCCATACTGTGGAGTAATCGTTGTTAGTTCATACTCCTAAATTGTTGGATGTAAATTTGGTTTAAAAGAGTTTAAACTATAGTCGTTATAAGCAATGGTTGATAGTTGCTTGTATGATTTTGGTGTGTGTGTGTGTGTGTGTTCATATCCACAGGCAGACGAACTCACGTCCAACACACTCACGTACGCACCTTAACTGCATTCCTGACACTGAGTTGAGTAATATTCCTGGCATGTGTTACTAGAATATATTCCTAGTATATATTCCGATAAAAACGAGTGCAGCTACTGCCTCAGCCGCTTTCATCTCTCACCCTTTTCTCTCTCTCTCTCTGTTAACATGAATTTCATCATATTAACAAGCACAGACGCAGAGCGAATGAAAGAGTTAAGTTGTGGGTGAGAACATTGTAATTTTCAACATAATAGCGACGGTTCTTTTAAAACAATGGATTTGAATGTCCATCAAATGCCATTTGAGCTCACTCACGAGTGCCCATGCAGATTCAAAATAGTAAGCATAAACAGTTTCTGGTAAATTAGGATTTCCCGTTCACTTTTTTCTGGAAATAAGGTCGCAAACTGTATATAATCATGGGAACATCTGTTAGAAGTCCATTCGGCTAGTTGCACTACTCATCGACAGACGTAAGTTCACAATCTCGGGTAAATATATTTAGCTTATGTGTCAATTAGTTAAAAGTGGTATTTAATTTAATTCTTAAACTGGGTAATATCTTCACTACAGACATTAAGTTACATTCTATGCCACGGGTATTTTATTAACAGGAAACTTTATTGCCCACTCAAAAGATGTTGTATAAAGTTTCTTGTACATTTAAGGATTCCATAAAAGTAAAATATGTGTTCCACAAGGCTCAGTCTTCTGTCCTTTACTGTTCTGTGTCTGCAGTGATGATTTCCTCTCAAATATGCGAACATTTTTGCCGATGACAATACATGTGAGTCACAAGCAAACTGAGCCACGTACATCTCTCCTAAAATGATGACGAGACTCCGTCTTGGACTTAACTGAACCGTAAGGCACTCAGTCCCCAGAAAATCAAAGTCGTGCTACTAACCAGGTAGAAGAAACAAAACCAAAAAGTCCCATTTCAAAAAAATCATTTACGTTCTTAACAAACAAAAGAAGTACATAGCCAGAAACTTCTAGGTGTGACTATTGACAACAATTTGTCATGGTCCCATAATATATAATATCTTAGCCATAAGCAAAATTATATCAAAGAAAACCCGTCGATTATTAACTATTTCTTAAATCCCCGATCTTGAAAATTGTTTTCTACACAGCTCATTTTCAGTCGACTATCGATTATGCTTCCATTCTGTTGGACTCTGTCAAGTCGGTGCTACTCGAAACAAAAATACAGTCCAGTGATTTAACATCTTGCCACTGACAAACTGAAATTCAACAAAAGTATAATTGTTTATAAAGTACTAACAGGTGGAATCTAGACTTTCTACACTATTTTCCACCAAAATACAACAAGAATTGACTTACTCAAGACAAACCTGAAATGTTCTGGTAGCGTTCTGTGGAAATACTTCCTTCACACCTCCAGCAATGGAATCTAGTCTACCCCAGTTCAAAGCAGGATTCTTTAAAAAATTAGTGGGTAGTGGCGGAGATAAGGGACACCGCTGACGGTGTCTAGTGAAGGGGAGATAACCATTATGGTTCTGCTGGCCACCACGCATCTCTCTTTTCGATTATCGCATTCTGTTGACTTACATGATGCTCAAGGAGCAACCTAGAAACAACTACCAGATACCATTCACGCGTGCACGCGCGAGCGCGCGCGCGCGCACACACACACACACACACACACACACACACACACACACACAAAAGTGTAGACGATAAAAGTAGGCCCACTAGAATGCACACACCTTACAGGTTACAAGGTTCTGATATGGGGCGCCAAGAGGGGAATTTTCTCTACTTTCTCTAGCTAGAGAATGCATTCTGTAACTACAGAAAGCATTCTATAAGTAGAGAATGAGTTCTGTAACTACAGAATGCATGCTATAAATAGAGAATGTGTTCTGTAACTACAGAATGCATGCTAAAAGTAGAGAATGAGTTCTGTAACTACAGAATGCATGCTATAAATAGAGAATGAGTTCTGTAACTACAGAATACATGCTATAAGTAGAGAATGAGTTCTGTAACTACAGAATGCATGCTATAAGTAGAGAATGAGTTCTGTAACTACAGAAAGCATTCTATAAGTAGACAATGAGTTCTGTAACTACAGAATGCATGCTATAAATAGAGAATGAGTTCTGTAACTACAGAGTGTATTCTATAAGTAGAGAATGAGTTATGTAACTACAGAGTGCATTCTATAAGTAGAAAATGAGTTATGTAACTACAGAGTGCGTTCTATAAGTAGAGAATGAGTTATGTAACTACAGAGTGCATTCTATAAGTAGAGAATGAGTTATGTAACTACAGAGTGCATTATATAAGTAGAGAATGAGTTATTTAACTACAGAATGCATTCTATAAGTAGAGAATGAGTTATGTAACTACAGAAAGCATTCTATAAGTAATGCGTTCTGTAACTACAGAGTGCATTCTATAAGTAGACAATGAGTTATGTAACTATAGAGTGCATTCTATAAGTAGAGAATGAGTTCTGTAACTACAGAAAGCATTCTATAAGTAGACAATGAGTTCTGTAACTACAGAATGCATGCTATAAATAGAGAATGTGTTCTGTAACTACAGAATGCATGCTAAAAGTAGAGAATGAGTTCTGTAACTACAGAATGCATGCTATAAATAGAGAATGAGTTCTGTAACTACAGAATACATGCTATAAGTAGAGAATGAGTTCTGTAACTACAGAATGCATGCTATAAATAGAGAATGAGTTCTGTAACTACAGAGTGTATTCTATAAGTAGAGAATGAGTTATGTAACTACAGAGTGCATTCTATAAGTAGAAAATGAGTTATGTAACTACAGAGTGCGTTCTATAAGTAGAGAATGAGTTCTGTAACTACAGAGTGCATTCTATAAGTAGAGAATGAGTTATGTAACTACAGAGTGCATTATATAAGTAGAGAATGAGTTATGTAACTACAGAGTGCATTATATAAGTAGAGAATGAGTTATTTAACTACAGAATGCATTCTATAAGTAGAGAATGAGTTATGTAACTACAGAAAGCATTCTATAAGTAGAGAATGAGTTATGTAACTACAGAAAGCATTCTATAAGTAGAGAATGAGTTATGTAACTACAGAGTGCATTCTATAAGTAGACAATGAGTTATGTAACTATAGAGTGCATTCTATAAGTAGAGAATGAGTTATTTAACTACAGAATGCATTCTATAAGTAGAGAATGAGTTATGTAACTACAGAATGCATTCTCTAGCTAGAGAGAGAAAAACTCGGTAAAACCAAATTATTTCATTTATATTATACTTAGAAGTTGCTAGCCAATTCATTGTAGATATATATACAGTTCCATTCTGTACCTACATAATTTTCTATGCGGCCATGTTCATTATCTGGATGTACACTTTCTTCGCAAGCACATGAGGGATCAGAATCCTTTTCACGCAATTTTTCTTCCTGACTTGTCTCACTGCTGCTTGTTTTTTTTTCCTTGTTGGCAATATGTGGAGTAGTGATAGATGCAATATGACTTTTTTTTTGCAAGACACAAGCCTCAAAAACCTGTATTTCGAAATCTCAGCCTTTGAGAAAGTACTTGATGGTTCATGTCCAAAATGAGGAGTGGAAAGCCAAGAAGGGCTGTTCCAGAAATTAACACAGGCTGGCTTTCCTACACATAAGACTAAACCAACCATCGAATTACGTATTTGTGACACTGATTATAAAAAAATCAGCACTGATGCAAACTAAACAAAATACATGTCTAAAAAGATGAATGGTGAAACAGAAATAGCGTTTATCTATCTATATCTATAATTTATTTGTCAGCATGGTCATGTATGATGCAAGTCTTATGTTGTTGACATTCACTTAAGACACTGTCACTAACCAACACTAAAGAAAATATTTTTGCAATGTGTAAAACATACAGAACAACGTTACACACTTGAGTAATATGGAAAACCTCTGGTTTCTTACCATCAACAAAGTGTTTCGAACAGACTAATGTTTTGTGCCACTTCTCTTCCGTTGTAATATCCTTTCTGTAAACGGCTGCCTTCCACAGACGACATCTTTCTTCTGCAAGTATTCTTGTTTTGTCACCTTACTGGTTAAATGTTGGGCATCCTATGAAAAGATTCATCTAGAGGAACATTTCCTTTGCCATCGGGCTTCTTTCCACATCCTTTTATATCGCAGACGACCGTGACAATTGATCAGTTGCTAGCTCACCTGACTTCATTACTCCACACGTCCAACATTCTCATTTGTTTCTACTTCTGTTCACATTAGATTAGTGCAGCTCCCTTCTCACTGGCTCTTTACATTTGACTAGTGCAAACTGTTCACAGGACCCGATACATACTTCAACACCCTTACAACTCGCCTGCTTGTCTGTTTTTCAAGTTCTGAACATACCAAGTCCTCTGAACACTTTTCATCAGCTTGTCAAGTCGTGGCCCATAGTCCTAGCATTTCTTATTGAAGAAATACAAATCAGCTGAGGGCACTAGGCCACGACGACACTACGACCATCCTATGTTGCACCACGGTCAGGGCTGTAGGGTCGATCTAAAGGTTGCTAACGGCGACGTAAAACCCTGAGTATCTCGCTTATCTGCCGGTAACTGGGGTAGAGACACGGCAGGAAATCACCTCCTGAACCCAGGGCCTCTCCCTGCAGTGGTGATAAGCGAGTGTCCTAACCACATGACTTCCGGGTACCAGTGTACCCTGTCACCTGAGCCTCTTATTCTCGTCATCCCCGAGTTTTCTGGAAAGTATTAATGTCACTGCGCGGATCTTCGTCACGTCAATGATGTGCAGTCGCTAAACATCAGGTACGTGTATAATGTAAACAGTATTGTGTACCATACTGTCAGTGGGGAGTAACCTGGTCAGTATTGTGTACCATACTGTCAGTAGGGAGTAACATGGTCAGTATTGTGTACGATATTGTCAGTGGGGGTAACAGTATTGTGTACCATACTGTCAGTGGGGGGTAACCTGGTCAGTATTGTGTACGATATTGTCAGTGGGGGTAACATAGTATTGTGTAAAATGCTGTCAGTAATGGTCAGTATTGTGTACGATACTGTCGGTACTAACAGCCTGTACTAACATTACGGGTGTACGTATACCCGCTACAGTCTGTCATTACTAACAGCCTCACACTTCCTGACATTACGGGTGTACGTATACCTGTTACAATATGTCGGTACTAACAGCTTGTACACTTCCTGACATTACAGGTGTACGTATACCCTGCTACAATATGTCGGTACTAACAGCTTGTACACTTCCTGACATTACAGGTGTGCGTATACCCTGCTACAATATGTCGGTACTAACAGTCTGTACACTTCCTGAAATTACGGGTGTAGTTATCGCCGCTACAATATGTCGGTACTAACACACGGTGAAGTTAGCACGACTGTGGTTACGATATGGCTCTGTAATTATCATTGTTTTCATAGGGCAGTGAGTCATTTACTATGTGGCTGACCACTGCTCACTGTCTACTCGCTGGACGTTGATCTACGTGGTAAGAGGCGGGCATAGTCACCACAAGCCCAGCTAATAATAGCACGGGGTGGACGCGATTCTATGGCGGGGTGGAGCACCTAACGACTTTCCTCATCACGTAAAACTCATCTTGACTTGACACTGACACTATGTCACTGACACGATGCCAATGATACTATGCCACTTCCACTATGCCTGCTATCGCAGGGTGTCCTTACACACACAACAGTCGGTGGGTTTCCAGGCGCCAGACGCTGCCTCCGACACACTGTGTCCTGTATAGGGGAGACCACTGTCAACAATGTCTGGTCACCTGTCGTCTGCTCCACAACAGGTGAGACACGCCCCCATCCCCCGCATTGCACGCTTAGAGTACACAAAGTAGGGGGGGAGGTACATTCGTGAGAACAGCGAAAGAGAGCTTCAGGTGTAGACTTCTGTCCATACACGGTTTTCTTTTCATCAAGAAAAGCAGTAAATATGTAGCATGTCGCACAATTATCGCCACTTCAAAATCAGTGGGGTTGGGACTATCATTGATTAAAACCGGTCATCGATATTTTTTGGATATTATTATTTTTGTTGTTTGATAGCACTTTTGATTGTGACAGAGTAGCAATACTACAAGAAATCAACATCACATTAACACAACAAAACACCTGCTACCTTGAGTTTTCTCAAAAAGAAATAAAAACAATCTTAAAAACCGAACTGCTATCTGTCTGTGTGTGTGTGTGTGTGTGTGTGTGTGTGTGTGTGTGTGTGTGTGTGTGTGTGTGTGTGTGTGTGTGTGTGTGTGTGTGTGTGTGTGTTGATATACTGGGCTTTACAAGAGATCATCATCGTCATCATCATCATCAATCTCTTTTGTTGCTGGTTAATACATGTATAATGCTAGTACACATATTTAATATCGCTTCCTGTGCACAGTCATCTCAGTGATGTATGTTGTGTTGAGTCTCACCATGTTGTCCTCTAACTGTAATGACTATCACAGGCCCAGCGCCCTACAGGAGGAGGTGGAAGACAAAGTTCTACAGGCGGTGGCGGGGTCAAAGTTTACCTACACGCCGTGACTGATGAACAGGCTGCACTACTTACAGATACAAGTGGGTTGTACATGTATTTTTAAAAATATTTTATTTGATTAAAGAACAGTGAATAAAAGTAGGATTAAAAGAAAACAAATGTTGCAAGATAGCATTCAGATGTAAACATCCTAATCAGTATATCCATGTGAGTCGCTGAGAGCCCACAGGAAAATTATATTAATAATGAGAATGATTATAATATTGAGAAAAATAAGCATGATGATCACGAGTACAGTATGGTGATATACGTTCTATCTATTTCTGAAGATTTTTAATATTAATACTTGCAATTAGCGTCATCAACCATTACAGTTTGTCGTAAGATTAAATGACAAATTCAAAAGCATTTGCCTTATACTTTTAGATAAATATGTATGTACATTGACAACCTTTAATGAAAAGGGTTGGTTTTTATTGTTCAGTGAACACACGACCCCTTAAAGAGGTGAAGAGGAGGACCGGCGCTGACGTGGAGTTTAACCCCAAACCCTCATCTGTACCAGGTATGAAGATTCTTAACATCTGCGGTCTTCCTTCTCAAATCGAGGCAGCAGTCAGACTCATCAGTCAGAAGACTGGTTCAAAGGTTTGTTTATTTGTTTATTATAAAAACAAATGCATATTACAACCTTGTGTAACAGGCTATAACATAGGAGATTAGAAAAATACCTTACTGGATGGCAGAATTATACAACGACCTCTCCCCAGTACTAAATAACAATTCCTAAGGCAAGCAATGCTTGACAGAGATAATCTAAAAGAAACCGAATTGCTTAATATGTCATTATTATTTAATTTACTAAATTGGTTTTGACACAGGAAACATTATCAGACCAAGCCCAGACATTCTGGCTACAGTGGGTTGAGGCCGCGTTCCCTGATCTCGAGTCTCGCACCTACTTCCTGCCTCCTGTCTACATCAACCGCGTGCCGATGACCAGACAGTCGACTGCAGGTCAGGATGTTCTCGTCCTTCAGTCAGCACCTGGACAAGCTGGTCAGTCTAATCAACTGCCGACAAGTTCATCGTCTGCTGCTCATCTGTCCAGTCCTCAGCCTCGTCGCCTTCAGGACAGTGACATTAGAGATGATGCAGCCATGCAAGGGATTTTTGTCTGTCTTCAGAAAATGTGTGAAGAGAACAGAGAGGTCATGGTTGGAATGACTCAGCTTCAGTTCGGACAGTACCTGGGTGAACCTTGTTACGCTGCCGCTGCTAGCCAGCTACCCCTACCCTCCAGCCTTCCTCCTTCTTTACCACGTAACTGGAAACAGGGAGAATTCGATGTGCTTCTAATTCACCGACAGTACGGACTGGTAGTTTGTGAGGTGAAGGCTTTTGGTGACAATACAAGAGCTGTGAACATATCACCACAGGATGTAGACAATAACATTAAAAAGAAACTGAATGACGCCGTGTCACAGCTGGACAAGGCGGAGGCCATGTTGTCTCACCTGGTGTCCGACATCGCTCCCGGTCTGTCCGTCACTAAGATCATCGCTTTTCCTAACCTCACTGCATGTCAAGTTCAACAGGCCATCTCCGGCGACAACCACCTCATTCAGGTTTCAGTACCTTTATGTTCCCTTTTATGTATCCTACACGGTATGTCACATAGTACCTTTTAAAACTAAACTATGTAAAATCTATTTGTAATGAGCATGAGACATTACGAACTGTAAAGTGTCTGGTTGTGATTCTATTTTTCAAATGCTGGTTAATAATGAATGTTGTCAGTTACCAAAGCAGTCTGGACGGTAAAACGTTAAGCCAGCGGCTACAACTACACAACACCACACCAGGAACAACCACAGCCCCTGCATCCCCACTACCAGCTCCCTGTAGTATGTGAGCACAAGGTGCACAAACTATTCAGAAGACAAAACTGCAGGCGTGTCTGCTTCCACACCGAGGCACTGCACCGACCAGCTCTCCTCTGTCTTCACTGACATCATCAACACATCCCTCCAGCTCTCTGTTGTCCCCCGCTGTTTGAAGACGTCGGTTATCGTCCTTGTCCCAAAGAAGACACGAGTGACGTCACTAAATGGTTATAGAATGGTGACCTTTGACTTTTGTCGTGATTAAATTTCTGGGAAAAAAGTGGTTCTCAGACATTGTTTATGCTCTGCTAGAGGCAGACTGATCCCTTTTCAATTTACCTATCAGGTCAATCGGTCAGGGGACAATGCTGTCTCTGGCTCTTCACTTCACCCTCCAACACCTTGAATCCTCCTCTGGCTGTTATGCTCGCCTCCTCTTTGTAGACTACACTTCCGCCTTCAACAACATCATCCATCAGAAACTCTTGAATAAACTCTCAGAATTCGGTCTCTCTCAGTCAATGTTCTTCTGGATCCTTGACTTCCTCTTGCACTATAAAAAGTAAGACTCAACGATCCCTTCTCCAACATCCGGGTGCTCAGCACAAACACACCACAAGGTTGGATCCTCTCTCTGTTCTTGTTCTGCCTTTTCACCAGCGACTGTGTCTCAGTACCCGGATCAATATGGATGGTGAGGTTTGCAGTTGACACACGGTGGCAGGTCTCTATTATTTGGGGTACTGTCTGAAAGATTTTTTAATAGTACATTTTACAAAAAATCATTGATTACAGACAAAATTTTCATCATAGCCACTTTTATAAGATAACTATTTTATAGTTGATTACTCTGTCACAAAATCTTTAAAACATATTTTTTTCTTGAGTTTACTGTAACCTTAATCGGCAACAATCACACTCATTGCAGTCTGTTACATGTGAGTTCATTTTCCCCTGTGTGCTAATGTTAATAAAATATAAACATACTTGAAATGTGCGTTTGTATAAAATAAACTGCTTTATTTTTATGACAGATGGTTAATTTCCAGCGTTGGACTTTTATCTTGTAGTTACAACTGACTGCTGATAATGTCATGTCTACAAATGAAAATATAGCATTATAATAATTTGATACATATTATTTGCTTTAAAAAGCATATTTCTTCCTCGTGCTGCAAGCCAAATTTACTATTTCCTTACTCGCACGTGTTCCCGTCTAAGCTACTCCTACATTTCTCCCCTTCAATTCTTTTTTAGCTGTTTGGAGCACATCAATGGTGCCCTCACACTGTCAGTTATTTTTAGCATTCTGCTGGATAAAGATACGACTGATGATGTGTTTGTGACTGTCACACGATGTTACTTGTAGACCAGATGGTGTAAAAACTGTCGATGTTGTATATCTGGTGCTTGATCTTTGTTTTCGCTTTTTACCAGCAGTCGTAGTTGGTTTTAACATCTCGTGCCTTTGACTAGTTGACACTGCTGTAGGAAGATATCTTCATTTTACTCTCTTCCAAGACTTGCTAGTATAAGTGACTGGATAACAATCGCTTTTGAAATGTTTTGAGCAAATTTTTCAGTAATGATAATAATTATTGAAGGATTAGTATCGCGCATACTTACACTCTTAAGGAGCATGCTCTTAGCGCTTCAAACAAGAATGAGACATGGACAGCCTGGACAACATTCGAGGGGCGGAAGAATAAACAGTACTGAAGACTAATAGAAGACAAAATATAGAAAATGCAAAAAGGAACCAAGTAAATTAAAAGGAACTGAGAATATCGTGATTCTGCAGAGGAAGACGAGTAAGAAAGTAGCCATAAGCGGAAAAGGTAGGAGGGTGAACATGGACAAAACATTGTGTGGACTGTTGTTAGGAGTAATGTTTAAGAAAGGTTTGTTTTCACATTTAAAGGATTCAGTTGTTGGTAGAAAGCGGGTATGGAAAGGAAGAGAGTTCCATTGTTTTGCTGCACAGTAGCCGAAAATCCTGTGACCATATATATTATGTTGTTGTTTTGGTGACAGGAACAGTTAGGATGGCGCTGATCTTACAGAGATCATAATAGGCTGAGAGACAGCTGTAAATGTTTTATCACACTAGACAGACTGACAGACAGCTGTAACTTGTCTATTATAATAGGCCGACTGACAGAAAGCTATAACTTGTTTATCATAATTAGCAGAGTGACTCTCATTAACATTGTACTTGATATTTTAATGTTCAGACATTTTGTTTATTCGACTTTACATCTGTGTTATGAACATATTTAACACCCCTGATTGATTGATGTGACGAGGTTGTCGCCCTTGTGTAATTTTGGTTCTAGGGTTTGTCACCCCTGAATTGAATGTTGATATAGGGGGCGTTGTTTAGAATTTGGAAGGAGAAGCAGACGTGAGAGTCTGGGAGAAAGAAGAATTTGGGAAAGAGGTCAAAATTGATAGTAACTGTGTGGATAAATAGTACCTGTGTGAAGAAATATTAACTGTATGGAGAAAAAGTAAGTGTGTGGAGAAATATTAACTGTGTGGAGAAAGAGTAACTGTGTGGAGAAATATTAACTGTGTGAAGAAATATTAACTGTATGGAGAAATAGTAACTGTGTGGAGAAATATTAACTGTGTGAAGAAATATTAACTGTGTGGATAAATAGTACCTGTGTGAAGAAATATTAACTGTATGGAGAAAAAGTAAGTGTGTGGAGAAATATTAACTGTGTGGAGAAAGAGTAACTGTGTGGAGAAATATTAACTGTGTGAAGAAATATTAACTGTATGGAGAAATAGTAACTGTGTGGAGAAATATTAACTGTGTGAAGAAATATTAACTGTATGGAGAAATAGTAACTGTGTGGAGAAATATTAACTGTGTGAAGAAATATTAACTGTATGGAGAAATATTAACTGTGTGAAGAAATATTAACTGTGTGAAGAAATATTAACTGTATGGAGAAATATTAACTGTGTGAAGAAATATTAACTGTATGGAGAAATAGTAACTGTGTGGAGAAATATTAACTGTGTGAAGAAATATTAACTGTGTGAAGAAATATTAACTGTATGGAGAAATAGTAACTGTGTGGAGAAATATTAACTGTGTGAAGAAATATTAACTGTATGGAGAAATAGTAACTGTGTGGAGAAATATTAACTGTGTGGGTTGTCATTGATAAGCGACTGTGTGGTTCCTCGATTTACTAATTTTCTCAGCTGCTGTGTGATCTCCTGAGAAGATTGTATACCTGTGTGGATTTACCTACTGTGTAATTATTATTGACTTGATCATTTGTCTGCCGTTAAGACTGTCGGAGTTATTTGGTGGATGTAGGCTGTCCGTATGATCAACGCCAGAGAGCAAGACTGAAAGAGTGGAACTGTTTGCCGTGTCGAGCCCCCCCCCAACAACAACAACAACAACCACAGAGGAGGATAGAACTTGAAGGACTTTAATATAAACTGCTTGTATACATTTGTTTTTGTGTAAACTCAGTGTAGAATATTTGTGCTGAACTTTTCTTTTGTTATTTAGTAAAGTATATATTTACGTTCACCCGATTAATAGAAACATTCGAGCCCATGTACAGATGTTAGGGATTTGATGTCTGAAAGAATACGTGTGAAACTCAGTGTTTACAGGCGTGCTCTGTGTGTGTCCGAGAGTGTGTGTGTTCTTCAACAATCTGTCAGGGTTATATGTAACTCATTTCACATTACATGATGCGATTCCTTTACAGGATCTGTGTCGGTGTCTGGGAACAAGAGACCCGGCCGACATCGCTGGCCTGTGTCTGTGCTCTGATCAGTTGTCTGATCCCAAGACCCCGTGGGACGTCAGTAGTCACGTGCTGAGAGAACTCGGACACTGGTGGCACCGACGTGTGGCTGGAGCTGGACCTGACAGTCACATGACACCTGAGGTGTACAAGACACTGGTAGCCAGGTAAATATTGGTATGCGTATCAGTTTGAAGGTCACTAGCCACCCTACTGTTCTCGCCAGACAAATCGTCAGCTACTCAAGAGAGCAGAATGTTCATGTCAAACATGAGAAACCAGAAGTGAACGGGACACACGTGTAGCGTAGTGGTCAGATGTCAGCTGTTCATAACTGGAATGACCAGTTGTTCTGGGTTCAAATCTCACGCCGATACACAATTATTACTTTTACTCTCTGTATGTAACATCTGTTAACAGAGTTATCTTACTGCACACCGTTACTAACTACAGAAGAAATTCCTGTCATGAGATAAGGACTCCACTGATTGGCTGAATGAGTTCTACGGTCACTTTGATGAGGACAAGACCGCACACGTGACAGCCACAGTGTCCACATCCCTCGCTGCTGGCTCCCTTTGATATGAGAAAATGATGCGCAGCTTACTCAGGCCACAGGAGTTCTCTGTCCCTGACCACGTGTCTATTTTCATACCGAGGCTCTTCCTCTACCAACTCTCTTCTGTCTTTATCGATCTCACCAACACGTCGCTCATCTCTTTAACGTCCCCGGCTCTTTCAACACGTCGCTCATCTCTCTAACGTCCCCGGCTCTTTCAAATGATCAGTCATCGTCCATGTTCCCCGAAAACCTGACATCACTAAACGACTACAGATCCGAGCTCTTAAGATCTTTGACGATGACATGGATCATCTGGACACCACTAAGAGTGGAGCTGGACCGTCGCCACTTGTCTGATCAGGTCACTCGGTCACTCGGTGTCGCCTTCACGAGGTCTCTCTGGCATTAAACTGTATCCTCCGGTGCCTTGACGCTGCATTCCTTCGTCTGTCTTGTCTTTGAAAACCACAGCTTTCAGTTCTCATGCAGCAGAATTTCTTTATTAAGCTTTTGCCTTTTAACCGACCCTTGACCTTAAATGCTCACACGACAATAGTGTTACAGTCTAACTAACTAGTAGCCTCCTACGTCTACAGGTCTACTAGTCACACAGTGACCAGACCTTTGATGTCTACAGCTGTACTAGTGTCGCGGATCGACCCGTGACAGTGTAGAAAATTGAGTTAGCCCCCTTGTTCGTTGTAAGCAACAGGGATAGTGGCCCTTGAATGTACGCGTGACGTAAAAACGAGGTATGACGTGGAGATCGTCTGCTTGGGGAGTGTGTCAGAAGGGGCGTTTACGAAGAATGACTGTCAAACCTGTCTGTTCCACAGCAGAATTAATACATAAGCTGGCATTGTTTCCGGCTTAGTTGTTGACACTTTTTCATTCTGTGTTAAGAATGACATGTATTGGGTAATCTCCTCTAGTTTTTCAGTCCATAAAATCATTATTTGATGACATTCTGCTGAATACATTATGACAGTGACGAAGAATGACTGTCCAACTTGTGTGTTCCACAGCACAATTATTACTGTTCAATACACATGCTGCCATTGTTTCCGGCCTGAGCTGTTTACAACTTTTACACTTTTCATTGTCTTTGTTCACACTCTCTGTTTTTCAACATTCTTCATAGAAAACATGTTCCACCGTTATCGTGCTGCTCGTCATTTGAAACTAGTGCTCTCCCTTTATTCTGTCACGTGTCAGCTATCTATTCCTGTCACGTGTCATCTTCTACTTCTGTCATGTATCATCTATTCCTGTCACGTGATTCTATTCCTGCTGATTTCCACTGCAGGTCGTCTGGTTGTAAACACCACACTGTACCGGTGCCAATACACAATTGTTATGTAACCTTGGTGATCAGAGATACCATACCGTTGTGTGTTGACATCCTCATAATCACAATACAGAGTGATATTCACAGTACGGGAACGGGAAAGTACTCTGCATTATGAGACACTGACAGTGTCCTTCGGGCCACGCTATTTACCTCGTGAATTCGGCCAAATCACTGTGATATTATCCTATTTACCAGCCCAAACTTCAACCTCGCAGCTGAGCACATTGCAGACACTTATAATCGAGCGGCGACTAGATCAGTAGACCAGCCAGTATTTTTGCTCGGGGACTTGCCTGCCTGTCAATACCTGAGATATCCTACCCACATAATCAATACGTGCCATTTCCCACCCGCCTCCACAGAACGCTTGACAGGTGTTTTGGTCATGTGCCGGACTCTAAAGTTTCATGGTGCCGCCCGCCGCTTGATAGAACAGACGACAACGTTGTTCATCTGCTACCCACATACAGACAGCTCCTTAAGCGCGAAAAGCCAACAACACTTTGTATTAGGACCTGGACATTTGAAGAAACTAGATGCTTAGAGGCTGCATCGAGGCCACCGATTAGAATTTGCTCTTTACTTGCTGTGGAGCTGACCAGAACTGTCTGGCAGACACAATCACTTCTTACGCCACCTTCTGTGAAGAGTCTGTCATCCCTACCAAGCAAATCTGCAGCAATCCGAATAACAATCCATGGCTGAGTAAAGAGCTGAAACTCTGTCTCAATGAAAAGAAGATAGCTTTTATGTATGGCGACAGAAAGTGAAAGAAAAAGAGGAGCTCCGGGGAACGTCAAAAACATGTAGGATGAAATACAGAAAGAAGGTAGAAAAACGACAACGAGGGCAACGCAAGGGAGGCGTGGAGTGGCCTGAGCACCATGATGGGTAGAGAACAAAAGAAAAAAAAAGTGTGCCGACCCACTCATGTTTGTTAATGAGCTCAACACTTTCTATGCGGGGTTTGACGGAAGAAAGTAGATGTCTGCTGTTCACCGTCGGCAGCCACTGTCACAGTCTGTGAGGGAGATGTCAGAACTCTGTCTCTTCATGTTAACCCAAGCAAAGCCCCTGGACCTGACCACGTGAGAGGCAAGGTTCTCAAAGAGTGTGTTAGTCAGCTAGTTGGTGTCTTTACCAGACTTTTCCTGCTTTCCCTTGAATCTCACAGTGTCCCCGCGTATGGCCCATCTCAACAATAATACCAGTGCTAAAGAAGTCTAATGCCACAAACTTGAAAGATTTTCGACCTTTGGCTCTCACGTCTGTTGTGGCCAAGTGTTTGGAGAGGGTTGTGGGAGGTTACTCCACCGTGGCTGATCGCCTGGATCCTCTGCACTTTGCCTACAAGCCACGTAGTAGGGTGTCTGATGCCCCTTTCCTACAACACTTGGACGTCTCTGGCACCTATGTTTTTGAGTCCTGTTTTCCAGCACCTTTGATACGGTCCTGCCACACTTTCTTGTAAAGCGCCTGCTAGACCTGAACGTAAATACCAGTCTAGTTCTACGGATACGATCATTCGTGAAGGACCGACTACAAAGGGTAGGTCTCAGAGTTCCACCGACAGATACTGTAGGGTCCGGCTCGTTTGGAAGGGTAGATTTGTCAATGAGCGGAATGATTCTGTCAGACGAGCAGATTCTCAACACGGTTACCCTTCGGGGATGTGTGCTTTTCCCCGTCCTATTCTCTGTAGATACAAATGAGATATCCATCAACAGTGCTATTCCCAAACTAAAGTATGCAGATGACATGGCTCTTGTGGTCTGCCTCAAAGATGAGCAGTCCATGTCACACGGAGGAGATGGCCTTTGGGAGAACACACGATGGAAGAGACGGCACTACCCCTCTCTCCCCACGAATTGAAATCAAAGGACAGCAGGGGTAGGGGGCTGCTAGTTGTATCTTGGCACAGTGATAGACGGAAGGCTGTCCTTTAGTGATCACGCAAACCAAGTGTACAAAAAGGTCCAGCAAAGACTGCACCTTCTGATGAAACTCCGCAGCTTCAACATCAGCTCTTATGTGCTGGAAACTCCCTTTGTCGAGAGTGTTCTAATATTTAACATCGCCGCCTCGTTTGGTTATCTGCTTGTCAAAGACAAGTCAAAGCTGTCCAGAGTAAGCCTTTAGGCAAATAAAATTTTTGGTACAACACAGCTGCCACTTTCTGACTTGTACCTTCATGCAGTCAGAAAGATTGCCTATAACATCATTTCAGACCAAACACACCCTCTCCATCCCAACATTCAACTGTTGCCCTCGGGCAGGCGCTACAAAGTGCCACGGGCGTGGAAAACTGCCTACCAGAAGTCCTTCATCCCAGCAGTATTCACTATCCTCGTAGGCCTACCGTAATACCTTTTAGGAGGTTCATGTGTATGTGTGAGAGGGTGTATGTCTGCATGTGTGCTTAATGTCGTTTTGGGTATGTTTGTCTGCCCGTTATGGTTTGTATATATATATATATATATATAAAATGCTTATCTTTCTTTGAGGTGTAGTGATTGTGAACAAAGAAAACTTTCTCTCTTGGATTGCCTTCGACAGATAATAAATTGTGATTTGATTTGATTCTGTTTAGTCAACAAGTGAATTGCCCTCACTTTAACAGCAAACACTTTGAGTGGCAAAAATCGAACTGTAATCAATGTTGACAAGGAAAAGTGGAGGGTAACATGAAGTAAAGAGACAGAATGACAATAAAACATAACAGTTACAATAGATGAGAACTCTCTCGTATCTCACCTGGGTGTCAATATACTGATGGTCTTCTCTCTCACCTGACAGTCTGGCAGTCGCCCTTCGTATTCACGAGCATTCACGACACGCGTGTTATGACAATGATACAAGTCACTTCAGTCCAGCTTATAACGGATACTCCTATTACTGCTGATCATATGTCACATCATGTACAATATTCTTTCTCTGTACTTTGTGTCCATCTCACATCTCAATAAACAAAGACAGCAAGCCTTCAAGATGTTGAGGTCAGTTAGTGTTTGTGTCACTGAACTGTCGTCTGCTTCACTTCATGGCACAACATTAGGAAAATGTCAGCCGACAATGAAATCAGCTTTTTTTAAGATTTGGTTTTCATCTTGCTACACATCCTTACATTTTTCTTTCGACCAGAATCAAAAGGGTGGGAGGTATCGTCAGTGCATGTTGTAAGAATAACCTGTTTGTTCCAATGGTTTTGCTATAAACATCTTTTCTTGCGTGGGTCCCTCACTGCATGCTACTTGTTAGATTATGAAAATATCTTTCCTTACAATTCTATGTTGTATTGTTTTTTATGTTTCCATCGGCAGCAAGTCAAGGTCTACATTGGGAAATAATCTATGGAAGTGTTTATCAGTTAGCATTAATTAGTGAGAAATAACAAATTTTCACTTGAGTTTTAACCAAAACGATTTTTTGTTCGAAAAAAGTGAGACATTTATGGAGAAAATGCAGTTAACAATTAACAATATATTCTTTACTGTACTTCTTATTAATTGTTTTTGTACAACATGTGAAGTATATATTATTGTTTGTCTGGACTAGATTCTGTGGTCCGGCGACAACAGTGAGTGTGCCATGTACATGTCCTCCACGTGTGAGTGTCAAGACCCTGGGTCAGGCCGTGTGGTGTACAGGAGAGTGCTATACTGCTGTAATAACACTCTTCCCGGAGCAACTTCACCTGCTCAACACGGCGCCTCCCAGACTCTTTGTCACCGGACCGCCCGGCACAGGTAAAACCGTGGTGCTGCTGATGACGGGTATAAAATGGCTGCGATGTGGTAACCACGTCTACATTGTGAATACTTGTAAGAAGAGTCGTGCAGCGTGCATCATGTTGTATCACCTGTTGCTGCAGACAGTAAACACACAACAGTCCCCAGGTGTGTCACCCGGTCAGCTTCACCTCCTGCTGGACGATCTTAATGACGGCGGTGACGTGGAGGAGGCCGTCAACGACTTGTCACAGGCGGCGAGCGGAGGATCGTTGTACGTCATCGCTGATGAAGTTGGGTGAGTAGTACATCGTGTGATGTGATGATAGACAACACAGGTAGATGGAGCTCACTTGTATCTCATACACCACCAGGTGTTTAACAGGTGATAATTCCTCAATGGTTGTGACACCTGATGGAGATGTGATGCAGGTAAAAGTAGATTTGTTGTTATATCGGCTGTTACACATATTGTGTAGCAGCACGTGTCATTTTTTCACTTCATTTTCATAGCGGGTGTAAAGACGTCATTAATTGATGACGTCACACAATACACGCAAACATAAACACACATAATAATAATAATGCAAACTTATAATGCGCAGAATCACGAATAAGATAGATCGCACTCTCTGCGCAGTACAATTTGATAGAAAGAAACATAACAACCAATAGACAGTGAGGTACACATAGGGACACTGAACAACATAAAGATGAGGTACAAGTCAGGAATAGTACTTTGTAAAATAATAAATGAATATTTTTTACAGCGCAGATTCACACTCACTATCAGTGACAGTACACAGTGTAACACGTGTATCTCAGTCTCTTTAACACTCATGTCTGTGACAGTGAATACTTCCAGAGTTTGTGTGACAAGCTGGTGACACAAGTTCCTCGTCTCCATCTTTGGGCGGCAAGTTGTTACCATAGAGAGGCACCTTCTGGGTGGCAAGTGGAATCTTTAACCAGACCCCTCCGCTCTCCACCCTCCGTCATCAGGGAAGTCGAGCAGGACGTGTTTATCACTAACGACGGTTCTGTCCAGCCGTACAGAGAGCGTGGTGTGCCCGACCACACAGACGGCCCGCCAGTCAGACGACTGTATCACCAAGGTCAAGGTCACTCAGGTGACAGGCCAGATGACTGTGTCACGTGCGGTCGTGAGGTGGCCAGCTTCCTACGCAGTCTCCGTGTTGGTGTTACGGGTAGGTGTGGGTACTGTATTTAGTGTAACGTCTGTTGACAGGCGAATGGTTAACGGTGTGATAATAAAAAGCTGCCGAGAAACAGTCTTGTGAAGAAGACAGTGTGTTAGTCACGTGTGTCTGTCATGTTATGTCTTTGGCACTCTAGTAGTGTACTTATTTAGTTCTTTAGTTTTGTAGAGGGTAGTACGGTCGCACGGCTCCTTGGACTGTCCCATCTCATGCCGGCCACACGTAACAGCCAACCTTGAACTGTACCCCTAGTGTCTACTAGTGTCTACTGGTGTCTACTAGTATCTACATACCTACTCGCCTTGTGAAGGTCATGACTAGACAATGCGGGATGCAGGGGGTGTATACGCACTAAAGGTCATTACACGCGCACGTATATGCATGCGCACCCACATGAACACATGACCGTGGCACGCATTTGCGCGCGCACATACACATGCACACACTCACATATACACACACACTCTCAAACCCAACCACACCTCACAGATGGGCACACACTTACAAGGTCAGGAAGTCTGGCCTAGGACTAAGATGGTGGGCACGGACCTTCATTTACTGGATAAGTGTCTCCCATTCGTTTCCTCTTTGCCCTATCATAGCAGTCACTAAACGTCACAAACCCTCACAACGAAGGGCTTTTGCTTCCGTTTTCTGTCAAAATAGCGAATCTTCCTAACGTCGAAGAAATTTTAGAAATGATTAATTAAGCCTTTCTGTCATCAAAACCTTTTTAAAGAAGATTGATTGCAAAATAAACAGTAGTATTTTCTGTAAAATGTATTCTGTTTGTTTATAGAAAACGCGTTTTGGTTTATCGACAGATCCTCCAGACTTGTTTTAATAATAATAAATAATAAATGAAGATTTTTATAGCGCATATTCTCGAGAACGAGGCTGAGCCTAACCGGCTTGACAGCTCTCGTGTTCCACATTTATTTCTTGTTATACTTGGTTGTAAGTAACTGCAGTTGATATCCAGTTTGTGCCAGTATTTTCGTCACTGACTGAGCTTTAGTTTCTTTAGTTTCTGCTGTGTTTTGTGGTCGATCGTAGGAATCACGCAGACTTTTGTTCTTCACCAATTTTTCGGAGCGGTGCCATGTCAGCCATTACTGTT
>SMMW01000142.1:0-41338 GCA_004794655.1 Marisa cornuarietis
GCTATAAATCATTCTCATTGTGCCGCATGGAATGACTGTCTAATCGCGGTAAAATATTGCGCTGGTCATTAGCATACCTTACAATCGTAGCCTTCTTTACGACCATGAATCAAGACTCTCATCAGGCTTAATTTTGAAGCAACCGAAAACGTTATTCACACGTTGCACATGAGTGACGTCGACTAACACCTGAGAAAAGCTTTATTTCAACGAGACTCACTCGCGAACTATTTTGAAAACTACAAAATAAAACAAATACCTAGCAAAATGCAACCTAACACAAATTAAGTTTCCATCTATAAGCAGCGTAAGCAACGACAGCAGCGACTACAACAACAAAACCCCTTTTTCCTTGTGAGTAAATGCAAAAGGAAGCTAGGAAAAAAAGGCGCAAAAAGAAAAAAAGAGAGAAGAAAATAGAGGATGAAGAAGATTGTGAGTGTGATGCACTGTACATTTAATATCTTTATCTAACTCGACTTTCTCAATGATTATTTCTTAACAGGTGATATGCTGACGAGACCAAACGTGTAATCAACTTGTGTGTGTGTGTGTGAGAGAGAGAGAGAGAAACTGAGGGACAGAGAGAATTGAACAGAATTCCTTTACTGGCCTATTTCAAGGGGGAGCATAACAAACCATCAAAGGTATGTACAGATAAATTGTATAATAGGAAATAACAAACCATCAAAGGTATGTACAGATAAATTGTATAATAGGAAATTGGGTTGTCATCAATACGGCGATATTATACACTTTAAAAAAAGTAAAACTGTGCTCTTTTATAATTAGGATAGAGAGAAAAAAACAGAGCGAAAGCTTGAGTATGAAAGTTTATGAGACCATTTAGACAGACCTGTAGTAACGTGTACAGCTCTAACGGTCCATACAGCAGGTAACGCCGACAAACAATACATGACAAAGGCTCAAAGCAAAAATCTTGAAGTGACCAGGCTAGTGCCTCGGAAGGGAGTGATTAATGACAAAACAAACTCAGAAGCCGTGCCCAAGTCGCTCACACCATCCGCGCAACAACAGAGGCACACTGAAGACAGAAGAAAGGACGGGTCAACGAATGACAAATAACTGGGAAGAGCCTTGATAACGCCGTGACCTGGCGAAAAACACCAAGGGGTGGGATCAGTGAACCTTTTTATCTTCCTTCTACAAAGGGTCCTTAAAACTAAGTGCAAACTGAAACTAAGGAAACTTTTATGTCTAGGAATGACAGGAAAACTCTCATACAAACCAGCGAAGTTCATCGTCTCAAAGATGCGTACAGGATGACAACAAAAGCTTGTGGAGTAATATCCTGCATAGGATCATGACATCGGCCTGCAGAACATCATCAACATTTTATCAGGGGTAAACATCAGCAGTCTGCTGTGCACCATAATCGTTTGTGCTCTGGGCTGGTCCTGGGTTCGAGTTGTCGTCACAGGTGTTTGATTATGGAATTGTCTTTCCGCATTGTCCTCTCCGAGGATCCATAAATGTTTATCTTGAACTAAAAGCATTCTCACTACGGTGGCTTATCTATGAATCCGAGTACGTACGTGCGTGCGTGTGTGTGAGTCTCTGTGCTCATGAGGGTGTATCTGCATACTTGTGTGTGTTAGTGTGTGCGTTCCTTTGTGGGCCATCACGGGGGAAAAATCAAATAAATAACAAAGAAGCAGATACAGAAAACGGGTCTATTCTTTTCGCCAACACACACACATATATATATATAACTGTGTAACATCTACCTTTCTTTTCAACTTATTTATATTTTGGTAAATTGCCCTTTTTTTGGTCCTACTTATGTTGTTGACCATGTTTAACAGTTTCTCATCACTGTAGTGCACGCCACACAATGCACGATCCTTCCTACATCATACACATTGCACACCACAGCCTCTTTATACCGGCGGCACGTCACACACATTGCACAGCGAGCCGAAACGGGCGTGTTGGTGTTTTACGCTGTCTGAGAAAACGACAGGAGACAAGATCTGAACCGCCGACCCCGGATCCTTTTTGTTGTGGTGACAAACATTTCCCCGCTGCACCACCTGGGCGCCCACCCGGATGAAAAATCTTAACGTCACGTCCGCATGTGCGTGGACGACGCTTAATCTTGCGGGTAACGTTGATCCGGGTAAAATGCGGTGGAAGCATGCTTGTAACAGGTGCGGTTTACAAAAATTCCCATGCACTGATGTCATAATCACGTACGGCTATGAGTAACTCAACAGTAATTTAAAAGAATTCATTTTTGCTTTTGTTTGATAGCAGCTCATTTGAATGCCAAGTGCGACTAAACTGAAGTTGTTGATGCTGTTTCCTGGCACAACCCACTACTCTTTATCCATGCAAGAGCTTTGGACTGCCGTTGTCACACATGTGGGTGCAGATAAGTTTCCAGGACAAGAGCAGTCATGACAACTCGAAGTATTTTCCTCCCGACACAAGGGAAGATGGCAGCCAGGGTAGACTCACAAGGCCCCTTGCATAGAAGTGGGTCGCCAGCACGGACCATGGCCGTGCTGGATGAGAGTTCATTTCTTCTTTGCATGCATAATAATGTCCCTAACTTTTTTTAAAACATCAACGGGTCCAGTGTTTACTTTTATTGAACGAAAAAAAGAAGGTAAAATGGTTTATACCGTCTAATCCAGGACACGGTATGTGCATGCGTTTGTTTCAAGTATCTATGCGACTCATGAGAACGTCGCGGGGGTAAAGGGCTTGTGCTCTAGTGAAAGGCAAGTTTTTTTCTAGTAAATGGAAGAAGCTCGACGCAAGATATTGCTCAAAATATTGGCGCACAGTTCTCTTTCGTTTTCAAAATACGCGCGAACAAACACCAGTCTGCAAAGAAAGAGGTTAAACACGTGACATGAGGTTTGTACAGAGATACGCCATCTAATTTACTTATATTCCCACCTCTCTCGTTGGTTGAGGCCTTAACAATAGAAACGTATGCAGGTACAGTTCTAGTGTCGGTACTGTTGACCTGTTTCTATGCATGGTAATGTTTGCAACGTGTATCTCGAAAACGGAAAGAGTTGGTGGTGGTGTGTGTGTGTGGGGGGGGGGGCTCTGGTATTCATCTAGATTTGATGAAATATCGTTCCCTGAGGTTTACTCAGTCATAGGAAAGTATTTCTCACCCCACTAGATTTTCAACAACTACGTGTGTGTGTGAGGGGGGGGGCGTGCGTGCCTGTGTGTGTGTGTGTGTGCGCGTGCGCGCGCGCGCGCGTGCTTGCATGCAAACGTGTCCTGAAAGCGTTTGTGGTCGTCATGCCAGCGTGGTTCGTAAAAGCAATATGATATTAACTCTAAAACCATCGCAGTCTTTGTAACAATGTCATACAAGGGTTTGGATTATGTCAACACACGTTCACGACCGCAGTGATTTGTTTCTGGAAAATGATGCTTACGGCTTCTATTAGCGTGAAAATTATCCTTTCACACTTCTTTAGACATAAATTATCTCTCCTGCGACTTGTATACAGACGAGGAAAGAGTAGAATGTGAAGCCAGGCCTTTGGGTCCTTTTCAAATAAGATTACATCAACTAGTGCCTACAATATCTTCTGATCAGTCAATTGTCCCAGGATCCTACAATATCCTGTAATCAGTTGTCATATGTTCTCGAAACACACGGATACCAGGTGGTCGGAATACATCTGATCACGTAGTTGTCAAGGTGCCATTCAAGGTTAGGAGGAGGAAAAGCAAATCAATCAAAAGCCAGGTAGACTATTACAGCTATGTTTCCTGGCTGATTATATTTAAAAGACATTAAATAGCTTTTACAACCTGAACATTCAATACAGATATATGATAACTTTTCCCATTCGTTCCAACTTTAAACGTGTGCAAAGTTCTGGTCATCCTGACTAGCTAATAGCAACTTTATCGCTCATTTTAAATTTTAGTTTTCATCGCCGATATAGACATTAACAAGTGGCTATTTCATCCATTAATACCTGAGACTAGGAGATCCTTAGCCCGGTAGCGGGGCGGCCACCCCCAACCCTGCGCGTCTCCTGGTGGCAGCAGGAAAATGGCGCCCAGATGGGGAGGTTAGATGCGAAATATAGGTTCTTCCTGGACAAATAAGCAGTCGCAGACCAACTGGCGGTGTTCCTACCAGGGCGGGGCGGTTGGTACTGCTACCTACAATAAGTAATACGCCATGTGTCCAACGATAGGTCCACCAGGCGATAAAGAGAATTAGCAAAATTATAGTAGTTATATATATTACAAAAAGAAAATACAAAAGTCACACTTTTTTTTTTTACATAAGCTCTAAATTAAAACAGAGGAACTCGTGCATGAGTCTGCTCGAACTGAACTCTGTTATAGAAGTCTTAGGTTAAAAAAATCGTTCAAGATGTTATTAAAAGTGTCAAAATGTACTCGGTTCTTACAAGAAAATCATAATTCTGCTTCATACCTCACACAGATGATATATAACAAATCCGCTGGTCATTAGCAGGAAATTTCGTTGCCCTTGTGTCTCACGCGCTACAGCGGTTGCAGTCACATTCGATGTGGTCAGACAGACGACATTGAAGGGAATAAACTCTAAAAGCTAGACTCTTGAACATTGTGCACGATCATGGGGAGCGGGGAAAGAGTGGGTATTACACCCAAACCAGCAGCAAAACAAAGCCCCGCGTCAAGAGGAGTCGCCAACAGCAAAGTGTTGGACTGAATCACGTTAATCACTGTATTTAGCCGTCACACACTGGCGAGGGGAACATGTTTACGGAACCGAGGTGAGGAAAAAACACGGTAGTAAATGGAAATTTCTGACGTCATGCTTTGACGAAAAGGAGTGCATTCACTTGTAAAAGTGTAAGTTACTAAGCTGAGCAAAGTGAAAGGGATGTGTGTGTGTGTGGGTGTGTGTGTGTGTGTGTGTGTGTGTGTGTGTGTGTGTGTGTGTGTGTGTGTGTGTGTAAACGTGTAAGAAAATAAGATAAAGGGTAAATGAGTGACAGGAAGGTAGGAGGGTAGACTACCAGACATATCGACAGAAAGAAAGAAAGATGCGGACGTTTTACGCTGTGGATGCAACTAAGCACAACCGAGCAGCTGGCACTGCTAATAGATGATCGAACGAAAAGAAAACAAGTTACAGGGTGGAGAAACTGCAAGCAGGGAATTACAATCTCTCTCTCGTTCTCACAGGCAGGCAGAGAGAGAAAGATTTAGAGAAACCCGCACATGGAAGCGTTTGCACGTTTTCCTTGAGCTGAAGCGGGCGGGACTTTGAAGTAAGTTGAAGGTCCACCTCAATCCGGGCGGTAAGCTGTCATGGCTGGAGAGCTTTATCGCCACAGCAGTCAGATACTACTTCCCCCTGCCTGAGTCACGTATGTGTGAAAAGGGAAATAAACAAGGGTTTTCATTAACACTAGTTTTTTCTGTTGGTTTTTTTTCCTGCTTTAAACGTGTTTGCAGAAACCGGATGAGTTTTAAAAAGAAACAACACGCGTTTTCATCGTGAAGAAACGTGACGGCGAGATGAGTGATATTTTGCTGCTAAGAGCTCTTTTTGCATGCGTATCAAGTCATCACGAGCATTCACTCCACTCACATACAGGCCTGCCACGAGGTTTGGGAGGAGTAAATCGGTGTTTTATGTAGAATAGCCCATTAAGGTAGCATCAAAACTGTACATAAAGATGTAAACGCCGTATTAACATTTGATCCCAAATCAGTCATTGTGCTGCCTGTCAGTGTGTCTTCGTGTTTTCAAGTTTTTATCGTGTTTATTTAGAAATGTTCAGGAATAAATCTGTAACAAACACTGGTGATGGCTTCTTTGACTTGTAGAGACTTGTATGTATAGACACATCCTGCGTCGGTCCACCATTATTATTGTGGTCAACACAATAAATGCTGCTCAAAGGCAAGTGGGAGCACGTTACATTGTTCGTGATAGTATTTAGATGACATTTCGATAATTGAGGCATCTATGAGTAAAAAAAAATACTTCATGCAGTGTATATGCAAAACATGGGCGGCAACGGTGAGATTTTTTAGACAAATGCCACTGCGCGAAGCGGAACGGCCCAAGATGAAAGCTGTCAACAAACAGAGTGTACTGTTTACTTTGTTGATTTAGCCTTCCAGTCACACGTTTCACTCTTCTCAATCTGTTCTTTACCCCCCCCCCCACACACACACACACAGTGAAGGTTGGCTGTCCTGGCTTCAGATCTCGTCTTGGGCACGCTGTTCTTTCTCTGCATGTGGCATCTGTTTACAGGGCTGGCTGCCTTGCAGTGATATAGCCTTAGTTGCTGTCTCACCGTAAAACACTAAATCCCCCCACCACCACCACCATCACACTCTCCTTTTGTGAGTAAAAGTGAGTGTATGTGGGCGTGTTTGTGTGCCAGCCTCTGTTTGTGTGGGGGTGCATGTGTGTGTGTGTGTGTGTGTGTGTGTGTGTGTGTGTGTGTGTGTGTGTGTGTGTGTGTTCCTGAGCGAGACAACACCCAGCACCTACCTGAAGATGTGCTGTCAACATAGGACCCTTCTACATATCTTTTCATTGTGTACAACACAAAAACGAACAAAAACGGTAAATAATATTTTTGTTCAAAAAGAAAGAAATGAAGCGAAATTTCGTATGTTTTACAAAATCATTTTGATGCCATAACACATGCTTGATGTCATAGCACATACTTGGTGCCAGTGTACAAATAAAGTTTTTCAGTACATATTTTCCCTTGTACATATTCCTCAAACAGACGTAGCTTTGGTAAACAACTACTATCTATTGAGAGCACTGATTATTTCATTCCACTACAGTCTTTTGGGAGAATAAGAGTCTGTTATGAACATGTGTTATCACCCATGAACGTCGAAGTAACGAGGTTGTCGCCCTTGATTGAATAGCGATTATGACCCCTGGTTTGAATGTTGATAGGGGGCGTTGTTTAGAAATTGGGAAGAAGAAGCAGACGTGAGAGTCTGGGAGAAAGAGGAATTTGGTACAGAGGTTGGAATTAATAGTACTGTGTGGATTAATATTAACTGTGTGAAGAAATAGCAACTGTGTGGATAAATAGTAACTGTGTGGATACATATTAACGGTGTAAAGAAATATTAACTGTATGGAGAAAGAGTAACTGTGTGGAGAAATATTAACTGTGTGGTTCCTCGATTTATTAATTTTCTCAACTGCTGTGTGATCTCTTGAGAAGATCGTAGAACCGTGTGGAGAAATATTATCTGTGTGGTTCCTCGATTTACTAATTTTCTCAACTGCTGTGTGATCTCTTGAGAAGATCGTAGAACTGTGTGGATTTACCTACTGTGGAATTTTTATTGACTTGATCATTTGTCTGCCGTTAGACTGTCGGAGTTATTTGGTGAATGTAGGCTGTCCGTATGATCAACGCCAGAGAGCAAGACTGAAAGAGGGGAACTGTTTGCCGTGTCGACCCTTCCCCCCCCCCCCCAACAACAGAAGAAGAGAGAACTTGAAGGACTTTAATATAAACTGCTTAGATATATTTGTTTCGGTGCAAACTCAGTGTAGAATATTTGTGCTGAAGTTTTCTGTTGTTATTTAGTAAAGTATAGATTTACGTTCACCCGATTAATAGAAACGTTCGAGCCCATGTGCAGGTCTTTGTATTTTGTTGTGTGAAAGGACACGTGAAGAAGGCTGTGAGGTCAGTGTGTGTTGTGTGTGACCTGTCCACACTTTCCGTGCGTTCTTGACATTGGTGACCCCGACGTGATCTGTCGTGGGTTTGTTTCGTTTGGTACAGAGTCGGGTGAAAGTGGGTCTTCGATTCAGTGTTTGTGATTCCCCTGGGACTTAGTGGTAGAAGGTTGGCAGTTAATTATTTATCTTTGAGAATTTTGCAAAGCGGTTGTACTTATTTATATTTGCTCAGTGTTTAAGTGTTACATGTTGGGCGTGGTGCAGTTTCCCCGTCTCCAGCTTCACGGGTCTACGGGTGTGTAAAGTTCTACCCGTAGTAAGGAATTAGCCTCTGTTTCTACTTTGCCTCTCGTCTTTATTTTCCAAGCTCACTATTCTGTGTGAAAGTGTATGCAGAAACCGAAAGTGAGAGTGGATGTTCTCTATCCTGTAGTTATCTGTCTTGTTTTATTTTTATAAAAAAAATAATTCTGGGCCTTGCGTGTTCCGTTATTAATTTATGTGAAGTCATTGGATGTTTGAATAAGTTGTCGCCCTTGGATTATTTTGATGTACTCGTACGGTACTTTAGGATTGTTAATAGATCTAGAAATCTGAGTGACTAGTTTTGAACAAGTTAAGACTGCTATTGATGTTATTTTGTAACCCAGTTGCATTCCTTGAAGATAATTTTTTTTGCCTGATTGATGTTGACATGCCAGTAGCTTAGACTTATTAGAATTCTGGTTGTATTTTCTGCCTTATTAGAAGCTTTGATAGTAGGGTGCTCCCTTTTTGTAAACATAGTAGAGTAATTGTGTTGGAGAGGTGTTAACCATGGCTGAATCCGTTAGGGAGGTAGCCGACTTTATGAAAGAAGGACAACTGTTGGGATTGAAAGAAGAAGCCCTTACAAAGTATGTATTTCAGTGCATTGAAAGGCAGGACAGATATACAGAAAGATTAGCCAGAGAGAAAGAAGCAGAAAGATTAGCCAGAGAGAAAGAAGCAGAAAGATTAGCCAGAGAGAAAGAAGCAGAAAGATTAGAGAAGCAGAAAGATTAGAGAGAAGCAGATAGATTAGAAAAAGAAGCTGACAGGATAGCTAAAGAAAAAGAAGCTGAAAGGGCCGCAAGAGAAAGAGAGGCCGAGCGTCAGTTCGAATTAGAGAAACTACGTTTAGAGAGAGAGACCGATTCCAGCGCGACGAGGAGTAATGGGAACCAAACCCCAAAAGGACTCACACATAAACTCCCCGCCTTCAAAGAGGACGAAGACGATATCAACGCATTTTTGAATCGATTTGAGGCTCAGGCGCAGTCCCTTAAATGGACCAGAGATATCTGGCCATTACAAATCGCCACTTCTTTTCACGGAGAAGCCCTCCAGCTATATGATAACCTATGTGTACAGGGCCCCGTGGATTATGATGTGCTCAAAAGAGAACTATTACTCAAGTTTCAGTGCACAGCCGAAGGATACAGAGAAAAATTTAGATCGGTGAAACCCCAATCTCAAGAGTCAATGCATTCTTTTCAAGCCCGACTAATCGGATTGTTCAACAGGTGGATTGACTTATCCAAAGTCCAAAAAACTTATGAAGGATTGCATGATCTGCTAGTCAGAGAACAAATACTGCAAAGTGTATCTAGAGATTTAGCCGTATTTCTGAGAGAAAGAGATTTTCAGAACGCTAATGAAATGATTGACAGTGCTGAACGTTATCGCCAAGCACACCCCCAGAAATCTCCGGCAAGACGAACAGAAACTATCATGTTCGCAAATGTGGGACAAGCCACTCCTCCTTCTTCACCGCCAGCTCGCCCAAAGCAGGACAGACACCAATTTACTTCTCCTCGATCTTCAAGACAACGAAATACTCCTCCCTACAGAAGGAATGAATCATGGAGGACTCCACCCCACTCCCCACCAATAAGAACAGTTCCGAAGGAAGCACCAACGACCATATATGATCGAAACAGCCCTTGTCATCCTGATCGTTGGAAACCACCACGACGTTGCTTCAACTGTGGAGGACTTGGACATATAGCCAAGGTTTGTCCAAGCTATAGACCCCAAGATAACACAAATGGAAATTGGAAAAATGAGAGCAACCCAACCCCAGCCAATGTTGCTATTATGTGTTCAATCACCGATGAGAAGGAGCTGGGTAAGATACATCTGTATCCAGGACGGATTAGGGGACAGCAAGTTAAGGTGCTACGCGACTCAGGTGCAACCATCTCCGGTATACGAGCCTCCTTGGTTCAACCTCAAGACCGACTGAACGGGAAACAATCTTGTATTACCTTTGGTGGAAACGTTGAAACCTTCCCTCTAGCACGTGTTCCAGTAGAGACACCTTTCTTCAATGGAGACCTGAAATGTTGTGTCATCGAAAATCCAGTTGTCGATCTAATCATTGGAAACACGAGAGGTACAAAACGGGTGGTATTTGATGTACAAGAGAAAGAGTCAGAACCAACAGCAGCGGTTACCACACGCGCGCAATTCCAACGCCAGATGCAGGGACCTCAACCCCTAACTCTACCACCAGTTCAATGGAATATAAAGAAGAACAACCGAATGGAATTACAGCAAAGCGATTCCTCACTAGAGAACATAAAAGAAGATGCAGAAGGTCGTGAGTGTAGACTGCCGTTAGAGATCAGGGACAAAGAAATTGCTCAACTCAAGGCCGAGATGGATGTTAACCAAAAGAAAAGAGATCGATTGGCTGTACTGTGCCAACAACAGAAGTCGACCATTGGTGAGTTGAAAGAAAAGATTCATGAATTGGAGTTGAGACGTAAGCATCAGTGTGATGACCTACTGAAAGCCTCAGCAGATATCAGAACCTTCAAGGAACGAGAGGAAAGACTCAGGAAAGATCTTGATAATACTATCACAAGATTGAATTCTCTGGAAGGAAACACCGAGGCAGAAAGAACAGCTCATCTGGAAACGAAATTCAACTCAGAAAGCTTAAAGCTTCGTGTTAGAGACCTGGAAGGATCTCTGGAAGTCGAGAAATTAAACAGTGTGGAGGCTAACCGAGCCGTGGAACGTTTGACAAAGCAAATGAGAGAATTCGAACAAAGACTTGGTGATAGGAGAGAAACTCAAAAGGAATATCTGGGATTGAAACGCCAGTTAGTAGAAGACATAGCAGAGAAGAAGATACTCATTGGCATCTTGTCAAAAGATCGTGAAATCCATCAGAAGAGTTTCACAGAACCCATAACAGGGCTGGGGACAACCAAGAAAGAACAGGCATTTGTAGAGGACTCCAATGTAACACTTTTCAAGGAGTTACAATACCTACTGCTGAGCTTCGAACTGGTAGGCAAGAACAAAAGGATGAAAATCACGAGAGTTCGCAAGAAAAGAAAAACAGCAACACCATCTGCTCTTGTAAAAAAAAAAAAAACTTTAAACACACTTTCATCGCCTATCGTCGTGAACTGGATACCACAGCAGAAGAGTTGTCTAAATCTATAAAGAAGTGCAAAAAAAGTGAACAAGTAACCGATATATTCAAGGAAATGATTAAACCAGAAGACCTACTACACTTGGAAAAACACGCCACTCGTCATTTCTTTGATGATTTACTCACCGGAAGTGATGATTGGGAAAGTCATCTAATGCATCTCCAAGGAGTATTGAGGACTCTAGCCAAATTCCAACTGACAGCCAGGCCTTCGAAAATCAACGCCGGCTATCAACAAATATTATACCTAGGCCATCAGTTAGGACGAGGGATAATGAAACCTGATCGATCCCTTATTCAAAAGATCCTTGACATCCAGACTCCTAGGTCTAAGAAACAGATTCGATCTCTCATTGGACTCATTAGCTACTACCGAAGATACATCGCTAACTTCTCTGAAGTTATTGGACCGATATCGGATCTCGTGAAAGGAGACAGGCCCAGATCTATTCAATGGACTTCAGAGTGTAAATCTGCTTTAGAAAAGATCCAGGTTCTCCTCTCAAGCTATCCCATTCTGAGGCTACCAGACTTTACATTGCCGTTCTTACTGCAGACTGACGCTAGTGTAGTAGGGCTAGGGGCAGTGTTGCTCCAACCCCATGATGACAGTTTCTTACCCGTCATATATGTGAGTAGAAAATTACTGGATAGAGAGAAGAGATACAGCACAGTAGAAAGAGAGTGTTTAGCCATAGTATGGTCTGTTCTGAAGCTGTCTAGATATTTGTATGGGAGACAGTTTACCCTACATATTGATCACAAGCCCCTATCTTTCCTCACATCTAATCCTTATAAGAATGCCAGAGTGATGCGGTGGGCTTTAGCCCTCCAGGAGTTTAAGTTTGATATTCAGCCGATTAAGGGGACCACTAATAAATTAGCCGATGCCTTATCAAGGGCTGAAATGGATCAAGAAATTCCATAGGGCTGTCAGATAATCTTTTCGTTAGAACGTAACAGTTCTATTATAGTTAGGCAAAAATGTGAACATTTTTTTTTGTAGGAGGGGAGGAATGTTATGAACATGTGTTATCACCCATGAACGTCGAAGTAACGAGGTTGTCGCCCTTGATTGAATAGCGATTATGACCCCTGGTTTGAATGTTGATAGGGGGCGTTGTTTAGAAATTGGGAAGAAGAAGCAGACGTGAGAGTCTGGGAGAAAGAGGAATTTGGTACAGAGGTTGGAATTAATAGTACTGTGTGGATTAATATTAACTGTGTGAAGAAATAGCAACTGTGTGGATAAATAGTAACTGTGTGGATACATATTAACGGTGTAAAGAAATATTAACTGTATGGAGAAAGAGTAACTGTGTGGAGAAATATTAACTGTGTGGTTCCTCGATTTATTAATTTTCTCAACTGCTGTGTGATCTCTTGAGAAGATCGTAGAACTGTGTGGAGAAATATTATCTGTGTGGTTCCTCGATTTACTAATTTTCTCAACTGCTGTGTGATCTCTTGAGAAGATCGTAGAACTGTGTGGATTTACCTACTGTGGAATTTTTATTGACTTGATCATTTGTCTGCCGTTAGACTGTCGGAGTTATTTGGTGAATGTAGGCTGTCCGTATGATCAACGCCAGAGAGCAAGACTGAAAGAGGGGAACTGTTTGCCGTGTCGACCCTTCCCCCCCCCAACAACAGAAGAAGAGAGAACTTGAAGGACTTTAATATAAACTGCTTAGATATATTTGTTTCGGTGCAAACTCAGTGTAGAATATTTGTGCTGAAGTTTTCTGTTGTTATTTAGTAAAGTATAGATTTACGTTCACCCGATTAATAGAAACGTTCGAGCCCATGTGCAGGTCTTTGTATTTTGTTGTGTGAAAGGACACGTGAAGAAGGCTGTGAGGTCAGTGTGTGTTGTGTGTGACCTGTCCACACTTTCCGTGCGTTCTTGACAGAGTCATAAGAGTAACAGCAACATTGTTTTCCGATGGATTGTTGCAAAGCATTTTGTGTAATTAAATGTTGCACCTAAAAACCTTTTCCCCGCTTTCAAGTGATTACTTGATTTCTAAACATCTGAGGCCTTAATTAGTTCAACAGGAGAACAGGGGAAGTTTTATGTACTGGTGTTATCAGTTATTTCTACAAGGCTTTTTCACACTTATGATTAAGAAATACACAGGTGTTTCGAGTAAGGTCAGTCAGTAACTTCAGTTATTTGAAACTTTACGTGGTTGTTTAGTCATACTGTTTGTACAAGAAAAAGAATGAGAAAGATAAAACGAATTGTTTATTTGTTATACCTTTGGTCCAATTCAAAAGGATTAGCATAAATCATAGTATAGATACAGACACACACACACACACACACACACACACACACACACATACACACACATTATGAAACGAAGAATATCTTTTTGCGTAGAATCATCTTTCTTTTCTTTGCTGCTAAACATATAAACTTCGCTAAGATTACGTGATATTAACTCATTTTATGTTGACACCAGCATCAGAAGTTTCGAGTTATTATGTCTATTGCAATACTTCTGGGGATTGAAACTTTTTCGTAGATCTATCAGACGTGGACTGCATATCAAATGATATTTATCCTCATTATTGATGTGACACATCGAGCTTGTCTTACTTACATTATTGTCGGAATATCTTAAAGCATGCGACATAATGTCTGAATATCCACAGCTTGCATTTCTATTGAATATTAACATCTAAACTGAATTGAAAGAAATTTGTCACTGCTTCTGGGGATATAGTTCCATTCTTGACAGTGACAATCAATAATCTTAAAACATCTACTAAAACTGCTAACTACTTCCACGCCTCTATCAATTAAGATATGTCCAAAACCACATCTAAAAATCATGAGCTTAATTTCCGAACCCCAGTTTTGCTCACCAGTATTGTCCAGTCGTTCTAAGATTACCAGGCACTCTATAGAAGTCTACGTTTCTCCATTCTTGTTATTTGTAGCCAGCATGGGGTACAACTTACGTTAATGAAAAATGGATATCTTTCAAAATCCTCGTACATCGATAAAGAAAACCAGTTTTCTACCCCAGAAAATCTGGGGTGGCCAGCGTTGGACCAAGGAAAGTGCCAGCTAAAGGCTGGGACACACGAGAAACGCGAAATGTGAAATCTTTCCGAAGCAGCCCAATTTTTCCTGACTACAGTGTGACTTAGATTGCAAACTTTCCCCAAACGTTTTGGCAACAGTTTTTGGATCCTCTTTGGAGCCTGTTTGCCGTTTTATAACCCGTTTTAAAATTTTGCGTCAGTTTTCTTCAGTTTTTCATCATGACTTTCAAGGCCAACTTGACTGAGCATCAAACTATTTACTTATGCGAATTGTTTATAAACAGACCATGAATTATATATGGGTCTCGTGAACTTTTCTTTTCTCGCAGGGACAGCTTAGCCTTTTGACTGGCAGACGCTTCATTTTTCCGAGCTGCTGGGGAAGCGAGCGATGATCCGTGTAGAGGAAACGTAAAGCCTATTTTTCTTAGTTCTTCGATTTCTGGGGCGAGTTGCACAACATGTTTCTAAACTTTAAAACTGTTCTAAAGAAGCAAAATTTCTTCTCTGCCATTTAGATGCATTGCACAAGAACATATACAAATTTGTATTGACGGGACGGAATGTCAGACATAAACAACTTTATCTTACTTAAGGCAGTTTTAGCTAAAAAAAAAAAAAAAAATCTAAAATTGTGGTCTGCACTTTGAACTGATTATCTAAAAACATCAAATGCCTAAAAGTGTTTAAAATTAGAAATGTGTATTGCAACTGGCCCCAGGGTGTTTGGAGCTGTCGCCATTGCAAGCCTTGCGTCATTTCCCGATTTAATTATATCGCTGTACATATTTTTAAATATTTTTGTATCATTAAGCCTATTTTTATTTCTTTGGTCCTTATGCAACAGATCTAGGTTGTATGGATTCGAATGAGTGTGTTAGTGTTGTAACGTTCAGCAGCCTAACAGGTCCGTTACATTCATCATGTTAGGTGTATGTGAACCCACATCCAAATGTCTTTCCAGGAGATTCGACAGCTTTATAGAATTCCTGAATATTAACGGGTTTTCTTATCATTATGTCTGCTTCTCGCTTTTAATGGTATTCTTAGTAATACGACAAACTCAATAAACCTGAAAAATAAAATCTATTCGAAAATATTTAGTCAGTTCTATCTACCACTATTATCTTAAAATCAGGTGAATTTGTATCTGTTTCTGACGAAAAAAGAAGGGAGAGACAGTAGAATATATGGAGAGAATACTCTGAGTAAAAGTGTAAAACATCATTCTCTGTGCTCTTCAGCTCATGCGATCTGTATAATTTTTATATCTGAATGTCTTGTATTATGTACCATTTGTATACTGCACACGAAAGCAATTTATAACAATGCACTAAATAATGCAGTTACATTATAAAGCATTATTTGCTCTGTAAGATGCATATTCATTTCTTTGGGCGAGTAGTAATACCACACCGGAATTACAAAGAAAACATTTGTTGTAGCATTTTGTAAATTTAAATGTCATCTCTTGATGAAAAAAGACACTGAAAATTATTTTAATTCAAACAAAAATAAAAGGATGCTACTACAATCTAACAACACCTATTACAGTCAATTCCACTAAATTTCTGACATTACTTTTGAACTAGTTACGTTTGCATTTACATCGTTAGCACTATTACACAAAAATTCCAAATATTAACTTAGAACAATTTTAATAGTATGTTAGCTTTAAATTTTTTTTTCTTTGCTTAGCTTAGGCACCATAAATAACCAAAAAGCAGTCCTGATGCTGTTAATAATTTTGGAAAATGTCATACGAAGGATCTATGTATCACATCTTCTATAGTTTATAATTCCTGATGCATGTTCGACGTTACTAAATACATCCACAACTTTATTTACATGCATATTAATATATACAAATATCTTTATATATATATATATATAAACACACGCAATATGCAGAGGTTTACACTTCTGTATTTCTTAGTATGTGTATATTAGAATATATACGTGTAGATATATATATATATACACACACACACACAAATCTAAGAAGAGGAGAAAATGGATCTGGTTTATGCATTTGCCCCGTGAAAAGGTTGCTTTACTTACAGGTGACGAAGTCTTCGGACCATGGTGGCCATGTTCAGTAAGGTCCACGTCCAGATGAGAACTCTTATCCAACCCTAGCTTGTCCTGCACTCACAAAGTCATTTTATCAGGAAAAATCCGTTTCAGAAAATAATTTCCATCTTAACCCCCCATTATTTTGATATTACCTGCACCTAAGATTAAATGAAAAGCTAACACGTACGCACCCAAGCACGCGCGCACACCCTCTCTTCTCCCGAACTGTTGCACTGTACAAGTTTGACAAGAGTGTGTGTGGGGAGGAGGGTACTGGGGTGATGGGGAGGGTGTGAAGCCAGGTCAAGATAAATTATATAGTGTACAGTGTTCTGTAAATTGTTAAGGCATTTAGCTTTTTAAAATGCGAATTTGTGACAAATCGGCCGAATAGCTAAACAAGTAGTAAATGGTCGAACTGACCGGCGCGCGCGCGCGCGTGCGAGCGCGCGCGACGCGTGTGTGAGTAAGAATATAAGATAGACACATACCATTTTATCATACAAAAATAAGTTTCTAGACTTCTGATACATTATATTGTGTACGGTGCAAAGCAACAACGTGAAACAATAATAGACCTCAAAGGTCAAAACAAAGCGAAGAAGGAAACAAAACATATTGCTTCTGTATTAAAAAAAAAAAAAGCTTGAGAGTCTGCCAAGGGATTAAGTCAACAATTGGGGTTTGACTAGGCCAGGAACCACAATAGTGCTTATTTTTGAACCCTTTGTCTTCTGCTGTTGTTAAAGGGAGACTGTTAAGAATTTAAACACACACACACTCTCGGACACACCCAGAGCACGCCTGCAAACACAGAGTTCCACACGTATTCTTTCAGACAACAAATCACTGAAATCTTTACATGGGCTCGGACGTTTCTATTAATCGGGTGAACGTAAATATATACTTTACTAAATAACAAAAGAAAAGTTCAGCACAAATATTCTACACTGAGTTTTCACAAAACAAATGTATCTAAGCAGTTTATATTAAAGTCCTTCAAGTTCTCTCCTCTTCTGTTGTTGGGGGGGGGGGGTCGACACGTCAAACAGTTCCACTCTTTCAGTCTTGCTCTCTGGCGTTGATCATACGGACAGCCTACATCCACCAAATAACTCCGACAGTCTTAACGGCAGACAAATGATCAAGTCAATAAAAATTCCACAGTAGGTAAATCCACACAGTTCTACGATCTTCTCAGGAGATCACACAGCAGCTGAGAAAATTAGTAAATCTAGGAACCACACAGTCGCTTTTCAATGACAACCCACACAGTTAATATTTCTCCACACAGTTACTCTTTCTCCATACAGTTAATATTTCTTCACACAGTTAATATGTATCCACACAGTTAATATTTCTTCACACAGTTAATATGTATCCACACAGTTACTATTTATCCACACAATTACTATTTCTTCACACAGTTAATATTAATCCACACAGTTACTATTAATTCCAACCTCTGTCCCAAATTCTTCTTTCTCCCCAGACTCTCACGTCTGCTTTTCCTTCTAATTCCTGAACAACGCCCCCTATCAACATTCAATCCAGGGGTGATAATCTCTACTCATACAAGGGTGACAACCTCGTTACATCGACGTTCAGGGGTGGTAACACATGTTCATAACAGAGACAGAAGCAAGGTTGTGGTAAAGTTATCTTGAACAATAACCTATTTTTTACCTGTTGGCGAATCTAATTTTCTGAATTACTTCGCGAAGGACTAATTTGTTTGCCTTTAAAAATTCTGCCGAGAACCGATCTCTTAGTTTTTTTTCAGAAGAACTCGGCTGAAAACTGTAAGTGTTGATGTACAAAATGTTCACTGTACCTAACAGATTAGCAAAGTAACAGTGACCATCACTTACCAGGCTAAGTCTATAAGCACGAACTTTTTGTTTATAAGATTCCATCAACAACTTAAGCCGCTTCCGTCACAAACACGAGTAGCATGAGTGTCAGCAATGCCGACAGTGTTTCATTTTAGCACGGGATGAAATGTTTCAATGCCTGAAGTATCCTATTTAAATCAGCTACAACTGGGAAGACGTCTTCCAGTACTGGAATCAACACAGCTAGTGGGAATGCTGCAATCAAGTGTTTAGATTAACTTTTTCTTCGATATCCATTCTTAAAAAGTCTAAAGTAAGCGACATGTATGTATCTCCACGCGTTTATTAAAGACCAAAAAGGACTTGAATTAAAAAGAATATTGTGCTCCAAAGACTACTTTCATAGTTTAAAAAAACGCTTCAAGCTATAAATTTCTAAAGAGATAAACTGTTTTCGAGATAACTACCCCGCGGCTAAAGTCTGAGGACTGACGTCAGCTTGGTGAGCAACAGTGCAAACCATTGCCTGCGCTTTATGCCAAGTGTCAGACAAATGAGGCTTAGAAAAAAAATCATATGTTGAAATTCCCAAGTGAAGGGAACATTGTCGTGCTACAGACAAACTCGGCCTTAATTAATTCCCAAGTAATGCAGTAATACAGTAGCTGTAGTATACTGCCTAAAGACTATCTAACTGGCTGCAACAGTGTATTACACATGACCGCTTTCTGCGTGCTTGCTTGATCCCTTTATATTTGTTAACTCCCTTTGATCAGTCGACACTTCACATAGGTAAAAACACGGATAAGTTCGTGGTAGAATGATATACGCTGTCTCATGCTGGTACTGATGTCTAGTGTCACTCCTTTTTGTTTGTTTTCTAAGTCTCTCTCTCGTTTGTTTGATGCTTTGAAAATTTTGCAATAATAATAATAATAAATTTATATAGCGCTTTATTCCACCATCAACGGCTAGCTCAAAGCGTGTATCAAAATTATATAAACACAGAGACGGAATAACAACACATACACAGACGCACGCAACACGATGGTGTGAAGTCAAAATAAACAGACGACATAAACAGAATTACGAAGGTTGTAGCAGACTGTGTACTACACGCCAAAAGGTAGCGTGTACGTAAGTACATACTGTATACACAGTACATACAATATATACAGTACATACAAAATAAACCACATCTAACAGAAGGGCCAAGTCGCACTGGAACAACGAATGAGACCCGACACACGCAAAAGTCAGCTGACCAACAGAGGTCAAACGGAACAGAAATCATAGTTAAATGAATTGTGTCGATCGCGAAGTCTTCATGTCAAAATGGAATCGAAGCCCCTCCACCCCCAACCCGGGCACGTATCGAAGGGGCACAGCATTCCAAACAGACGACGACAGGCACGTCAAAAACACACCAACAATGATGATGATGATGATGATGATGATGATGATGATGATGATGATGATGATGATGATGATGATGATGATGATGATGATGATGATGATGATGATGATGATGATGTCCATTTGTAATGCGCAGGTATCCATTCAGAAGAATGCTCATTGCGCAGCAAAAACAAAATAAATAAAAAAAATAAGAAAAAAGTAAATAAATAGATAAAACACCAGGAAAGTAAAAAAAAAAAAAGACAGAAGCATTTCTTGGTTGTTTAAGTTTAAGTCCGTCTTAAAAAAACAGATGGGTCTTCAGTCTTTTTCGAAACGTGGTTGGTGAGGTGATTGTGGAGAGCGACGATGACAGAGCATTCCACAGTTTAGGTGCCGCGGTTTTGAAGGCCCTGGCTCCAGTGCGCTTCTTATTTGTGTCTTCCACTGTATGGAGACAGAAGCGTGACTGGGAGCCAGAGCGCAGACCACGTGACGGCTGGTAAGAAGGAACTACCTCTTGCAAATAGTCAGGAGCAGTTTTAAACATGCAGGACTGTGCAATCGAAAGCACTTTGTGGTCAATGCGCTTAATTGTTCACTGGGAGCCAGTGAAGGCTCTGTAGGATATGGGTGATGTGCTCAGTGAACGACTTTGCACGGGTGACAATCCTGGCGGCTGTTTTGAACTACACACTATTTTAAACTTTCACACACTACTTCGCTAAACTTCGCAAAACGTTGAACAACAAGTCCAACACGACGAAGACGTCGGATAAGACAAACATATGGCACAGCTCAGCACCCTTCAGCCATTATTGCACAATAGGATCTTATAGAGCAAATCTCAGACTGTTTCTTACATAACGAGATACAATGCCTACTTATTACTGCACAACGTAGGCGAAAAGAAAGGAACGCCGCACAGGGCACAGGACTTCGGCTTCAGAGTTTGAGGTATTGACAGTTTCCCAGTTTAAGAACGGCCCAAAAGTCCCCTTGTATTGCAAAATTTACTGAAGATGAATTGGAAATCAAGTCTGGAGTGAGCACGTTGACCAAAGTTGTAATGTCCAGAATGTTTCCCCCCAAAACCACTGTTTTTCTGTGACCTTCACACACTACTTCGCTAAACTTCGCAAAAAGGACCTTCAACCACAAGAACTGAGTGTCACTGTCACAACACGGATGCATCTTCCAACACATTCACGCCGGACAATTGCGCATTTTTTGAAAACAAGAATACAAAGATTGCCTTAGGCGGTCATGTATAGTTTGCTGAGCCGGGCCATGAACTTTACACGATAGACACAAACACTGATCCTCCTCCACCGACTATGACCAGTCGCCGTCCACTATTACGTCTTTAGCAAAATCCACGGCGAAATGGACACAGCCAGGGGATGCAATAAAACAAAAAATAGAACATTATACAAACCCTTCCTAAAAGCTAGCTAGAATTTAATCTTCCAGATCAATGACTTTCTGCAGCAGGTCAGAAGACTCTAATGTATTGCTCCTGTGATAACTTCCAAACCTCACGATAGTTGTGCTCTCTGCATTCATCAACTAATCCAGCTACCTTTGTAAGTTCAACTGTTCGAAGTCAAAGTAAGAACCTGGCACAGGGTGCCGTACTCATTGTTCGGAATTACCCGAGACGAGTCGTTTGTCCAAACGAGTGGTGGGTCACTGATATACTCCAAGCAGCATTACAGAAATCGTTCATGTCCACACGATCAACACATACAGTGCTACCTTGAGATAAGATTTTAATTAGTTCCGTTGACCGAACTCGTAACTCAATCAGCTCGTATCTCAAACGAATTATTTCCATTTAAAATAACTGAAACAGAATTAATCCGTTCCAGCCCCGAAAAAACATCCCCAAAGTATCGTAAATTCGGGGAAAAGTATATGTTTTTAACACAGAAACACACACATAAAAATTATATACATTACTAATAAATAAAAATATTTGTAATAGAAATATACTTTTTATTTAGTACTTTCTTCTTCAGGTCGCCGTAAATGCTGCGTACCTTTTCGCATATTACCGTCTCCGTCACCGTATCTCCTGCCAGCTCTTTGTCTTTCACTCACAACAGCAGAAGCTTGTTTTCTTCATGGATATTTGTCCTTAATTGGGACAGAATTTTAGTTTCTTTCGGTGGATCTGCACCTTTGATGGCATCCTTTTGTTTAAGGATGGTGCACATTGTAGATGTACTGCGGTCGTACATCTTGACAAGATCCATCACTCGCACACCACGCTCATGTTTTTCTATTATTTCTTGCTTTATTTCTATTGCCATCATTCTCTTCTTCTCACCACTGTCCTTTTCACTCACTTTCTTCAGCCCCATCACAGCACACAAATAAAATTGGTTAAAACTGCGAAAATGATGCAAAAACGAGCACAACGCACGAGATACGACTTAACTCTGTGGGTAACACGCGAGAAAGAACGAGACGACGCCGTGACGATCCCGTGATGCTGTGATCCAAACGCCTGACGAGGCGACTTCCCGAATTATGGGTCGGCTTCCCGAATGGCCGCCGGCTCGTATCTCGGAATTCAGCTCGGATCTCAAACAGGAAATTGGCCCGAGTCGCAGCTCTTATCTCAAGAAACTCGTATGCCGAGCAGCTCGTATCTCAAGGTACCGCTGTATATCTATTTTCTATGCTCTGTTAATTTGTGTCTTTTTGTGTTGTCCATCTTTGTTTCTGTTTGTCGTCAGTATTGTCGTTTATTCTTACACCCCTCGTGTTCTATCCATTTAGTCCATGTCTCTTCCTTGTTTTAAGCGCTAAGAGCATGCTCTCTATGAGTGTGAATATGCGCTATAAAAATCTTCATTTCTTCTTCTTCTTCTTCTTCTTCTTCTTATTATTATTATTATTATTCAGTCCGTGAATACAAAACACAAACGTTGAGTAATTCCACACCACTAAGGGTACCCAGATGTCGCTAGACGGGGCGCCATGAAGATCGTCGAAGGTCCTTGGGTCCCATGAACAACTCCAACACCATCCGTTAAAATCTCACACACCACACAGCTTGTGCTGACCAAAGTAGCCGCACTCTTTCTCTCCAGGTAAACCGGGAACTTGTAGTTTTTATACGATGGCTGCATATTTTCTATTTCTTGACTCATACGTTCCCCTTTCACTCTTAGTGAAAAAAACTGACAAAAATTATTAAACAACGTAATTTTTACAAAATAATAATCATCAAATGACATTATATAAAAAGTTGACCACTCTACCTCGTGTAGGCGAGGAAAATTATCCTCACTTAGATACCACAATGAAGCTCGTCTTGCTGGTTCGGCGATCCACACTCTGAGTGACGAGTCTCTACAATTTCCCTCGAACTGTGCTTAATTCTTCTCGAATATTCTTTAACTCTTACACAGTTAACATACTCTCATATTTTCACATTCATTTTCTATATTCTACCAGCTAGTCAGTTAAAAAGGGGTTAACACTGCAGAACACTGAGGTACGGACTGGTCCGTGATAGTCATAATGTAATATAATAATTAAAAGGCACTTATATGTAAGATTTATAGATACTCATACCAAGAAAACGGACCCAAATTCTATCTAAATGCATGCACAAGGATTTAAGCGACTCTCTGTGGGTGGGACCAACATTGATCTAGACAAAAACAAGGAGTGGCTGGAAGAATGGGTACTACTCTGCGTCCCTTGAAGGCTCTGACTCTGACTCATAACCAACCGGGTGGCATATTGTCTCAAGAAAAACGTTTTTAATCAATTTTCCCTCCACCTTTGTCAGTCTCTTAACGGGCGGAGCCTTGAATAGCGTTCGTGTCGGTCGTGTCGGTGTGGTTTTCCATAGTCTCCCGTACGGTACGTGCCGCAAAAATGGCAAGTGGTAACCGTCAGCTCGAAACGTTTTCAGTCGCGGAAAAAGTTAGTCATCAGAGTCGTCGAAAAGGATAACAAGAAAAAAGTCCGTCTCTTACCTGACCAGGGGTTGTGTTTCCTTCTTATCATTCCATCAAGAGGATAATATCTGTGTAGACTGCTGGACGTTTCAAGACACAAGAATTGTCCGTCTTGTAGATAAACTATCTGCGCGTAGCGCCGGTGAATTTTTCCGAGAGGTCATCTCACATCCAGCTTTGACTGTAGTGGTCGAAGTCGTCAGGTGTACTGTTCAGACACTCACCCAGTCAAGCCGTCCAGCTAGCTTTTGCGCAGTGTCCTTACCTCAGTTCAGCTCATCCTCGTGTTCTCGGTTTCTTAATCTCAACATTGTTCTATTGTTCTGCAGCAGAATACTACTGTAATAAAGCACTTACAGTGGGAGTGGAAGCACTCACTAGGCAGAGAGCTCAGTACATTTGAACAAAAGAGCAGCACGAAAAACAAACACAGCAGCACATCTTCAAACTACAAAAACAAAAGGACGCGGGAGGACAGGGAGAGGGATAGATGTTGGAAATGTCCGTCACAGCGAACTATCATGCAGCATGAAGGTCGGAGTCGAAAGCTTTACACTCTACCACAAGGTTTGCCAGTAAAAATATTTGGATGTTTAGACAAGCGAGGTTCAGAGACGGTGCTGCAGGTTTCCTGTCCATTTCGGTGTGGGATCGTAGCCAAGCCGTGTAGGCGAGTGTCTGGAATTTCATTAGGTCAGGAGTGTGAGTGTGACCATAAGATGAGTTCAAAGAAGTTACAATTTTCGTTGTCCAATATAAATTATTATTGTAATGTTGTAATGTATGACTGGTCTTCAACCGTCGCATCTTTACGGAAAAGCATCTACCTCATCAGCTGGACCACAACTTTATCGACGTTAAAAAGGCATTGGACAGATTCTGGCACGAGAAGCTATGGCATGTGATGCGAAGATTCAACATCGAAGAAGGCCTCGTTCAAGTAACCGAAGTACTATACAATCGCAATAGCTGAACGAGTGCAGTACTACTAGATGACCAAACAGAGCTTACTTTCACGCCACAGTAAGCGTACGACAAAGATTTACCCTATCACCAGTGTTCATATCTTCTTGGAGATGACCATGCGCGAAGCCCATTACGACCATCATACTTCCATTTCAATTAGTTGAAGGCCGATCTGCAGCCTACGCTCTGCAGATAACATAGATCTGTTAGCAGGTACTAACAAAAAGCCTTCAAGGCCTCACCAACAGACTAAAAGACAGTTCAAACCCATATGGAATGGAGACCAGCACTGAAAAGAACAAAGTTAGGATCAATGGCAACGGCAAACAGATATCTGTATGAACGGGGTACAGCTCGAAGAGGTAAGCAGGTTCATGGGCACCCTTTTTTTTTAAGGACGGCAGCTCCACCCCAGATATCCGCATCAGGATCGCAACAGCAACAGCGGCGATGGCTAGGCTAGATATAGGATCTATCTATGCGCTGCTCCCAACGACAGGAACTGGTCAAGTCAGAGGTGGCCTTTGGGGTTGTGACTAGGACAACCGCCGTATGCCCTGTGCCTGTGGGAGGTCGCGCGATAGGAGATTCTTTTGTCACCGTCAGCTCATCATACGAATTTGCGGGGCCTCTGCAAGACATTCTTATGTATCGTAGCTTAGAGTTAAGTACATATTTTGGCCAAGCTGTTGTAGACTGAAATACGATGTGGTGGATTTCTTCGGAAACCAGTTTTCATAAACGAGGATTTGTTACTCAATATTTCAGAAGCCTTTCCCGGCATTGTAATGTCTTCACAAATACGCAACTCAAGTTTGAACGTACATACAAATAACCTTTATTCAGACACAAACTTAATCGTCTGCTCTACAGCTCGTCTGCTCTCTAACTGTCTTCACTCCGTTTCCGCCTTTAGCCCATCGACCATAGTAACAGTCTAGATTCAGACGGGGTCACAGGTCACAAGCCCGTGAGCGTTGTGGCCAGCCCAACCAATCTTTCTTGCGGTATAGTTGACTTCAGATAATTTTTAATTAATTTCAACTTTCAAATTTCTCCTGCTGCAGAAACCGACAGAGACAGTAAAATTTTGAGTGATGAGCCAGTACAGGCAGTACATTAATCAGTCAGTCGTTCCTTGACCAGAGGCGGCCTTAGCATTACGCGGGGCCCTGGGTGAGTGTCATAGTAGAAACTTCACTAGATCGGAAAAATAGCTCTCTTTACACAGAAGGCAACAAGAAAACAATTTGAAGCCTTAATCTGATGACAAGAATATTTAAATGAACTTTTAAAGTATTTCATAATTGGCTGGCATGCAGGCAGGCAGGCAGGCAGGTTGGTTGGTTGGTTGGTTGGTTGGTTTCCAAAGATGTGTGACGTGGGAGAAAGAATCATTGAGGGATTAAAATTAAAAAAGGTGAAAGAGACGTTGAACTGAACAGGGAGGACATTTTGTTTTAACCTGAATGCTAAACGCTGTTTTTAAGTAGGACAAGAAGTGGAAACCAACAGAGAAGCAGTAACATGAACATACAGTGTACACTGCTACAATACACACAGAAACCTGATATGGAAATGCATGTGTAGGTATAACCATGTCCATACAGACTACTGTGGATGTATATCCGACACGGAAAAAATATACTTTTCCGTTTAATGTCTCCCTTTTCTTTGCAAAAGGAGGAAGGTGTGCAACGATCCGTCCTTGAGAGTGCGTGCATTTGCATGTACGTGCGCGTGAGTGCCAGCGCTGATCTTTCGTTTTGCTAAAACAAATACGAACGGGAAAACCTCTCGAATGCGGCTCGTTAGGCTCGATTGTCGTTTTCATTGACGAAGGAATGATTCTTAGGAAATGTAGGCAAATATGAACTGAACAATCTCCCGGCCACTCGTGTGCATAGAGATATGTACATAGAGATATGTGCAATGTGCATGTAGGGACAGAGATCGTGTGTGTGTGTGTGTGTGTGTGTGTGTGTGTGTGTGTGTGTGTGTGTGTTCACTTCTCCCGTCATTTGCTGTCGATATTTCGTTATTAAATATATTCGTGTGTGGTCAAGCTAGAATAATCTTAGTTTTAAAACCGAAAATCCGCAGTCGGGGGCTCCAGAGCACTAGCAGTAAGCATGTCTGAGCTTGTAAGCACATTACTTCTAATAATAAGAAAAAGAAGTTTAATGCAAAGGCCCCGGAAAGTTAGTCTCAACTATCCGCCTTGGGCTTGTGCTGACCCTTGACAACCCTGCGGAAACATGAGCAACAACATAATAAGATCACTTCTGCCTTTACTGTACTGCTGGAACAGTCTCAAAGTCTGAAACGCGAAAGTAACTCGAGAACCTCTTAGGACGAGCATAAACAGATACCGTCTTGTACAGCACTTGAATCTTGCACGGAAACCACATTCCACCTGCTAGACTAGAGATCTTATTCCTACAGCTCTAGAAGGATCGACGCAACTGCTGTCAACAGCCCTGTACGGGCCGGAGTTATACAACAGAAGGATATCTGTATGTCCGGATATCTCAGAGATAAATATCAAGGGATTCAAATTTAAAGCCTGACGTGAAAAAATGATGTTAAACGAAAGTTATTTACAGAAAGTACGGGGCGACTCAAATGTTACGAAACTGGGATGAAAATGAAAGTTAGTTTCTTTTTTGAGTATTTTTAGATAACATTTTCCAATCTTTCGATAGCAGTATTTTTTGTACCACCACAATTTTATAGCTTTTTCTAACAACTTTCTGTAATACCTCACCCGCTTTGTCCCATGTATTTTTGCACATGTTGGACAGTTGCTGACATGAGCGAGTGACTAGAACCGTTCAGTTAAACATCACTGATTAATTATTTCTTGTGGCGCGTTGTCCCGTGCAATCAGCAGTTTGCTCTTGTTTAGAGAATAATAGACCTTTTTTCGGAGGTTTTGTTTTCCTTCGTTGCTCTCTATCTCTCCCCCCCCCTCCAACAATGAATGCGTTTGGAGAACTCGGAGGGGAAGGGGTGAAAGAAACAGGCACATAAGTGATCAACTATAACTGTTACAATGTCTGTCCCAAGACAGAACTAGAGGAGAAGTCAAACCTCACGTTTCTCACTTTTATGCCGGAACCGATTCAGCCTTGACATGAGTCAAGCTGACTAAACAGACGTGGCTGATAAATATCTGATGAATGCTGTCCCAAAAGAAGACTGGCCGTATCTTAAAACCTCGCTGGTGCACGAGAAGAAGACAATACAAAGTCCCTGAATTAAGTACTAAGCAGTGACTACCACCACTGAGCCAGAATATGACTGCCTACTGTAGTCACCTCTAAAAAGCTGTCAGGTCAGCAAATATTGACCGCGCCTGCTACAGCTACTGATGGAAAACAAAGTCTTCCTAGTCTTCCTAGTCTTTATGTCTGAGTTGCTGGCAGCACGAACACGTCGTGACATGCGCACTTCCTGCCTACGACGGCGGTTAGTCCGAGGGAGGATTTTCTTCGTCTCGTGCACTTCTGCTTTGTCATTTCTTTGAACCACAGTTTTGCCACCTTCTTTCACCTGTGCAGTACTGGTGCTCTGCCCTGACGTGTTGGTTAATTCCCATCATCCCTTGTGTCTCTTGTTGATGATGATGATGATGATGATGATGCACCTTATTGTCCTGACTAAATCCGCACTCAGAGTGGGTAAAATACCGCCAGCATACGGCACTCAGTACACCGTATTCTCCTATCCTAAGTATATGTCACGTGACAGTAGTTTACCAATCAAAAGCTACGTCAGCTAAATATGGCGACGTCACGCTTTGTAGGGTTATTGAATGAATCGACATCGCATAGAGACTGCAAATTTTGTTTGGTATAGTCGTATTTATGTTTTATTATAATTTTATGTAGGTAGAGACGTTATAAACAAAAATTTATACAGTGAGATATACTTCCGGTTTTGGGTCTTCCGCCGTTCAGTACACAGTAACAGGATTGCTTATATTTATGTATTCTTGTTCTAATAGAGGTAAGTAAAATTATTTCACTGCGTCATACCTCGTCATAGATACCCATTATTATAGTATCATGACAATTTGGCTCTTTCTGTTTTATTTTCAATATTAAATGTATTTGCATTAATCGTGTGTAGGTACAATGCCCAAGTTCAAGAATGGCGGTGGATATAGCGTAATAAGAAAACGTCCCAAGGAAAAGAAAATGAAAATAAAGACGATCAACCCCTTGACAGGACGAATGGTGACCATTAAAGAGGTACAAGGCTCCTTTTTGTTTCCTGCTTCCTCGCAGCAACCGATCCCAGCGACATCATGCATGGATGCACTTGATTCTATAGCCGTGGGTATGTATGAAGAATTTGCCATTAATGAACTGCCTATAGTAAACTGGAGACAGTTTTTTGTTTTGTTTTTGTTTTTTGTACTTTTGTATCGGGAGCTTTGCCTGCTCTAGATTATTGTAAAGACCATCTTACATAATGCTGTAGTAAATATCTACAAAACAACATCAACCTAAAATCCCCAAAACATTCATATACAGGAGTTTTAAAAATAATAGATTTTCTTCTTAATATCATAGAAAGCGGTAAAGAGCAGCGACAAGAACAAGACACAGTTGTTGCTGTTTCCTCACAGCAACCAGTCCCAGCAACATCATGCATGGATGCATTTGATTCTATAGCAATGGGTATGTATGAAGGATTTGCCTTGAATGAGCTGCCTTTAGTAAACGGGTGACAGTTTTGTGTTGTCTATGTTTGCATCAAGAGCACCGCCTACATACATTATTGTAAAGGCCATCTTTTGTAATGCGATAGTAATTCTGTATAAAACAACATCAACCTAAAAACCCAAAACATTCATGCACATAAGTTTTAAAAATAACAGATTTTCTTCTTAATGTCATAGATCCAGAAAATGGAGTAAGCTCTTACTGGAAGAAGAAAGCAAATCGTTCTGACAAATGGGAACAGATACGTCAGGAACTGCTGGTGGTGCACACTGAGCTATGTGCTTTTCCAGATCAAAGCCAGTGTATCTGTTGTGGCTTCAATTTACCAACAATCCGCTGCTTGGATTGTGGCAGCCATGCACTTTTCTGTGAGGACGACTTTCTTGAGCGTCACAAGAATGCTGTATTTCATAGCCCAGAAATATGGAATGTAAGGAACACTTAGTATTTTGGGGTTGAGGGGTAAATACATCTGCAACACAATATTTTATGTGGATGTCAACTTCATTTTTTGACAGCTTCATTTGAACATGAAAATTATTAAAGGAATTTCTTTTTTTTTTCCTCAGGGATGTTGTTTTGTGCCGTATGCAGCCAACTTACCTGTGCTCGTGCATAGCAATCACAAGGTACCAACTTGTGCAAAACGTACCAGGGAAATCACTGTGATTGGAATGAGAGGTAAAATATAAACTTGTTTACTGTAAGAAGAAAAGAAAATGACAGTAAAAATGATGTTCTAGGTATGGTATGGTATGGTTTGGTACCTTATCAATGAAAATGTGCTTGTTTATGTGTAGGTGGCCCACAGCTGTTTACTTTTGAATTCTGCTCATGTGAAAGTGACACCATTACATTACTACGCCATCGCCTTTGGGGTTCTTCCCCAGAAATACCGTCTGTTGCATTTAAACTGGATGTCATGGAGTGGTTGCGTGCATTAGTACTTGAATGCCAGGTGTCAGTGAAGGGGTTTGTCAACGCGTTGGCAACCCGACTTAGCAAGATAGAGAACGTGAGCAGCAAGAAGGTTGGTTGTGGCCTTTTTTCAAATTTGTTTTCAGTTTCATTATTGTTACCTCTAGTAATTGAGCACTTTTAGGGTAACGAGACATTTGAATCACATAATGTAATATCAGTCACTGGTCCATGCTGATATTTGATTAGAATGCCAGTAGTACAAGTTTTTAAGTAAGTGGACATCCAGGGCTGACTGTTTGTGGTTCTTAACTAGTATTCCATTTTCTTCCTGGACTACATAGTGATTCAGGATGTATCCCACAAACTTATTCCATATGTTTTTATTTGCACTTTGTAAATTAGCAGCTACAGGTCCTCTGTGTGAATGATTGCATTTGCAATGTTATATGTGTTAGCTCGGAAAGTTCCATTTATGAGCTCTTATAGACAAGTCATTCACTAGTGCAGAAAGTTGCTTTTGGCATCCTGTTTCATCATTACTTTATATTTTTTATTATTGTTATTAGTTTGGCCTAAGCTTGTGTGTGCATTGCAGGTTAATGGAGTGTATCAGGCCCTCGTAACAGATGCATTTACGATGTACATGCGTCATGAGTACCAGTTGCAGCAGGTGCAACACATTGATCCAGATCTTGATGATGGAACTAGTTGTCCTGCCTGTCATGTAAGTTCTTAATATTCAGGAAATGGACTTTAATTATTGCAGGGTAGTAGAGGTTGTGGATGTCAGTTTTTTAATTTTATGCACCAGGTAGTAATAACAGTAATAATAGAAATGTATAAAGATGTATTTACCATACAAACAATTTTTTTTATCTAATATAGGTGGTCAACGAAGACATTGCGTTTAACTCAAAAGACCATGCAACTGATGGAAGTCAGCTAGTGTTGTCTGAAAATGTGAGTATTATTTGCATTGTTTCACTCACTGTATTTTTCTCTGTCTTATTTACATATGTGTTAATTAATGTTTTGTACTTTGCTGTTTTTTTAATTTTGATCTTGCTTTCTTTCAGAGCCAGATATTTTCATTTGACGCTAATTTTGGGTTATCACGAAAAAAATCTTCTGGAAAAAGCCCTGGCGAACCATTCCACAAAGGGCGGTACTTCATTGACCAAACGGATGTCGATGAGTTCGTTAAAAACTATAGTTGTCACACTAAGAAAGGAGCTGGGGTAAGTCATTCAGAGTGTAAGTTTGTTTGGAATTTAGAGGCTATTTATCATTTATCTGAGATCACGTGGTTAAGCGTTATTATTTTGGACATGTTTACAATAAAATTTGATGGTAAAAAAGGCATGTATCAACAGTCATTGAGATTGTGGTGTCAGAATCATATGGTGTAAGACTGAATCAATCATGTCGTTGTTTTACAGGACTGTAGTGACTTTCAGGCTGGAAGTCATAGATCGAAGTCCCGAACAGACAAGCTGGACGAGACAGCTGTGTTCGGCTGTGCTTGCAGCAGACATGAGTTTCCCCATCGTTTCTTCAGCCTGAAGCATGGTGAAAGGTTATAATGGACTCATTTCTTGATGACTTTTGTTTACTGTTTGAACAGTTCTCATATCTTGTGTTCTTTAAGGGGTTGGTCATACATGGCACAAATATGCATTTAAATATGGTAATAATAATGTGTTTTCAGATTGGGATATGCTGTCTGCCTTATGGAGAAACTTATGGAACAACATCCACAGAAAATTTACATCATGTATGACATTGCATGTGTTCTTTCTGCTCATCTAAAGGTCTGTGTATTTTTGTGTACTTAAAATGTTATTGTATGTATATATGTTTGGCAGGTATGTGGTGTATTTGCTGTAGTGAAAGTTAAACCCTCTTAGCCCATCATAAAAAATATTTCTATGTTTAAAAACATGGGCTTAAAATTTATGATTTTGAAGACGATAGTGAAACTGCATAGCCACGATCTCTGCCGGGTACGCCAGTAAACTGGCTCTTCGGACTCAGTGGGTTAAGAATAATTGTGTTTGCACTAATTTCTTTCAATAAAGGAGAAAGTCTGTGATATTCCTGAAATTTTTTTTTAGTAACAATGTATTGGTTTGCTTATGAGTAGGCCTGAGCGCAAAACATAGTTCTGATGAGACTCGGCTTCCATCAACATAAATGAACCAGTTTGGTGACATGAACATGAAAGACCTCCAGGAACAGGGTTCATTTTATGAAATCATCATTGTCACAGACTGACTGCCAACTGGCTTCAACATACCTTTAAATTCAGGAGTCTAAGATACTACTGGTTTTATTTTGATTTTTTTTAAATTATCATCTGATGTAAAAGTCTTTGTGGTGCACAGTTAAAGTAATGGTTGAAATGTATCAAATAATTATGTTGCAGAAAAGCAACAGTGGAGAGCTGCCATCAAACATACAATTTCTGTTGCCTATTTTCCACAGCTTTGGCCATAAGATGGCATGTCAGGTAACATCTACAGACAGGACCAGATTTCTTTTATGTATCATGATTCCAACAACCTATGGTCACTCCAAATGAGGGGTCCTTTTTAAAATGTATCACCCCAACAGCAGCAAACAGGAAGTAACAACGTTACATCATTGTGCTAACACTGAAAAACATGTAAATAAATGAAAAACAGTGAACAAATGTGAAAACTTCATCAAAAATAAACCATAAAGGTATTCACAAATGCAGTGGCTCATTTTCTTGTTGGCAACAGTCCTGTGGTACCAGTTAGGTCTTCATATAAAGCTACTGATATTTTTTTACAGCTAGAGTACGGACCACGAACAGCAGCTGGGATAGGGCTCACAGATGGAGAAACTGTAGAGCGCCTGTGGTCGTACCTCAGAAAATTTTCTTCAATTACGAAAATGATGACGCCACAGAGAAGAGTGGATTTGCTAACCGATGCACTCCTCCACTATGCTTCAAAGCTACGAAAGCGATTAGGTTAGTAAAAAAGAAAGTGTTTTTTCTTGTATTGTTTTTTTCTTGTGCAGTTTATTCCTATATTTTGTTTGATGGTTTGAGGAACAAGCTATATGACTCATGATTGCTGAGTCAAAAAAAGCAATAGGAAATCTTGATCATAATCCTGCATTATCATTTCTTGCATTCATTTGCACTCTTACTTGACCAGATTGGTTTGTCGTAAAAATATATTTCTGTATGGTTGACAGGCAAACATCTTGAGCAGAAATTCACAAAAGCAGAGACCACCAGACAAGACTCTGAGGGTCGATTTCAGGATCTGACACGGTCATTTCAGGGTAATTAGGCATGTTTGTTTTTCGATGCTTGTTTGCTATAAGCTATGACAAACCTTCCTCTTATCATCAGATGATTTTTGTAATTGCAAGTATTTTTGTTATTCATTTAACAGAACCTGTGGATGCTGCAAAGATTTTGCAATGGCGCCATGAAGAAAAAGCAGCGTGCAGGAAAAATGATGGTAATTTGTAGTACTTTTGTCAGTTGTGTTATTTTAGTAAGGAAAATTAGAAGACAGTGTGATCTAAAATAAGCTTTTTTTACTTTACTTTTCCACAGCCTAAATATGCACCAAGTTAAATGGAATTACAACAGAACACCTTGACTTGTCTAGATCAGTAATTGTTCAAGTCTGTAATGAATATGACTTCTTCTTTCTTGTCTATTTGTCAGTGTCTTCCAACGAGAAGGACAACTACATGATCACATTATTTCAACTGTATCAAAAACAGTAAGTTTCTCTCTCCAAAAAATGTATTCCCTCTGTCCCATAGTCAGGCAAGGCTAATTTTGTACACATGCAGCCAAGTTATAGCCATAACAAGGCTTTTTCATGTCTGTGGTCATTTAAAACCATGTTTGTTTCTTTCTTATCAGGGAAATATGTTTCATTTTGTGCTTTTCATTTGACCTGTTCAGGTATGTATAGAGAAGAGAATAAGTGACAGTCACGCATGCAGTAATACAAATTGCTATCTTGTGCAGGTCAGCTTCTGGACCTTCAGAAGAGTCTGCTGAAAGCAGCACTGAACTAAGTGTGTACGTAGACTTTTTCCCCTTGTGATACTACATGAGAAAATAACAATGTATGGTTGGTCATTTTGTATCTGTTAATAACATGAAATGATCATCTGAAATGCAGGATTAGATGTACAAGTTGTATCACTAATAATCAGACCTGTAACTGTGACATTGCATTACAATTTTTATCTACCTTCCACATAGACTGGCAGCCAAGGTTACAAGGCTCGAAAACCAGCATGGCTTCGTGCAGCCCTCAAAAGACAGCAGCCAATACAAAGAAATGCTCACATCAGCTGTTGTGTGCAAACGAAAGTTGGTCCTCGAGCAGATGAGGGCAGTGTCTTCCGAAAGAAGCTACAGTCTGATGCAGCTGGCAGAAGCTCGTGAGTAAACATCTTACCTTCTCACTGGTTTTCCAAAGGGGCAAACATGATTGCTCAGGCTTAAGTCAATCAAAGTACTCATGGTAATTTAAAGTAGCTATTACTCCTACTTTGCATGTGGGGAGAGAGAAGAGAAATCTGGAATTTTGTCTCATGTAGATATGTATCAAACACCACTGTATTTTCTGTGTCACTGCTCTTATCCAAAAGTAAATAAATACTTAGTAAACTAGCAAAACATAAACAGACTTCATACATGTGATGTCACATTTTCAGGTGGCCAGGAAATGGCCAAGAGAATGAGTGGTGCTGTGACCAGACACAATAAGAGATTAAAGAGTCTTCTCACCACCTATAACAACTTTGCTCCTGTGGAAGGACTTGAGACTCTTCCTGCAACTCTCCAGTTTGCAGATGTTGCTGACAGAGGAAGTTGGGTGTATGGTGTTGTTCCCGAAACATCAGCAGTAAAAAGAAAAGTCATTCAGCTGTCTGATCTCATGATCAGATGTGCTGAAGAGAAAGGGTTGCTCAAAAGAGATGCAGCAGCAGCCCATTCCTGGTACAAACTCAAGCAAAGACAGTGCCAGGAACATCTTGATAGATTGCCAAATCTTTCTCAATATGACCGTGGCTGCCGTGCCTTGATATTTCAACACATGTTTCACTTTGAAAACATGTTGGGTGAATTGGAACTATTAACATTTGCTGAGTTCACTGCACTTCCTAAGCCAGCTTTGCAGTTCCTGTCAGCACCTCATGAAGTTCCTTCTGTCGATACAGACGTGCAAGAGCTGTCAGAGCTGGAACTCGAAGAAGTGATGTTCCTGCTTCAGCAAGGTGAAGAAAATCTGGAGGAAGAATCGGACGATGAAGAAAATGTGGATGAGTGATGTATTTTTCCTTCTCCAAGATTTGTGTACAATGATGTATCTTCCAAGATTTTTACCTGCCTGTGACTTTCACCACATGTATAGGTTTAACCTCATCCCATTTCTGTACGAACGTTTTGGTATATGCTTACTAGAAATAAATTTTCCACAAATTAGTGTTCGCAAATGACAATTTATTTCTAGTAATAACACTTGCTCAGCTGCTTTACATACACCAAAATGTTCATACAGAAATGGGACGAGGCTAAATCTATACTTGTGGTGAAAGTCACAGGCAGGTAAAAATCTTGGAAGATACATCATTCATCCAGATCAGACTCATTGTCCGATTCTTCCTCCAGATTTTCTTCAGATTTACCCTCGGCTGTTTTCAAATGTCCAGTTTTCTTTCTTATGATATTTCTACATAGAGCAATCAAAAATGCTTAGAATAACTTGTGTACATGAAAATTGTTTTTGGGTTGATATGGAACACACTTTATCTTGAACATGTGCTCCTCATCATTTGGATTATCAAGGCACAGTGCAGTGAACTTTTAATTCTGGTGGTAAATGAAGTGCAAATCATACTACACACAAAAGTGATTCAAAATTATTTAACTACTGCCTTGTATTATGGGAACATTTTAAGTATTTAGTAACAGTCTTCCTACTTCTCACAACAGCAATTCTTGTTGCTCATTTCACACATTTCTTGTTGTCTGCTGATATTTCCAGATTCACATCATACACCCAGCTTCTTCTATGACGTAGATCTGCCTTAAAAATATTCTAATGTTGTGATTGCAAATTTTTGTGTATGTTTGGCTTGCTGAAATGCACTTACTACCTTGTAAGTAGAATTTGTTACATTGCTTGTTGGTTTTTCTCTATAACTTTCCACACTTTCAAGTTATATTTATTCATTGGGATTGTTGTCAGTATTGACAATTTTTGCATGGAGTGCAATCGAATGCACATGCACTTTTTTTTATTAACTGTCACCCTACTGAAATAAAATGATTTTATCAAGTTCTGTTTAAAAGCATAACAGTTAAACTTGACCTTTTCAGGTCAAAAAAGAATACCTGCCCTTATCCCCAATAATTCTCTTTTCATTTTAACCACTAGACCAAAATTTTCACAAATAACAAGCATTGTGGCAGATATGACCCAATTTTATTACTGTATGCACTGTTACTGAATGTTGCTACTAGGCAACACAAATGTCATACACACAAGCCACAAGATAACTTTCAGCAGCAAAAACAAGCCATTCATTACAGTATATACATATATACCTCCGGTTCAAGATGAGGCAAATACAAGAGAAGTACTGATCTCAGTCCTGGAGCAAAGTAGGATAGCAGTAAGAATATCTGACAAATATTTGATGCATAGGCCTAAGTTAAAAGATTTTGATATAAAAACCATTGTTGATTATGTTTCTTTTTTCTGTTAAGCTTGTAAAAAGCATCCTTTTCTATGAAAAATTTGTTTTGTTCCTAAAATTCCATTTTTCACTCTTTAGATTGCATCGAGCTATGTGTGTTGATGTCTTAATGAAAGTTAGCACATTTGCTTGTTGATGTGCCTTAAGCCTGTTACAGGAGAAAACCCATACAACTTCTTGCATAATTATTTTAATTTTGTAATATGAAAGTTGTGAATTTTTTATGTAACTGTGTGAATATAAGATGGTAACGGCTTGGGCTGTGTAGGATATGATGTTATGAACTCATTATTTGGTATACACTGCTGCTATTGTAATTATGTTGTAAGTGAATATATGAAATTGTAAAGACATTATAAATGTGGATGGTAATAAGTTTTTTAATTTGGTCTCTGTGATCATATTCTTTTTTGGGCATGTGTTTGTGCAAACGTGCTCTTCAGGGTTTTTCATAAATGTAATAAACAATTGTCATTGGCATTTTGGCTAGCTTTGTATGTTTTTGATATGATACACAATTATTGTGTGCCTATTGCTTTATATCTTGCCTATCCAAGTAAAGAATGAAGGATGACCATTTTCATGTCATGCCAAATAAATACTACTGTATCATATAATCTTGTATTTCTTGTCTTCATTCCATGGTTCATCTTGTCATGTCATGCCCAAAGACAGGTCCAGTCATAGAGTAAGCAGTTAGCTTGTCATCGGATGCCTGGTTGAGGAAATGACGTGTTTTAATGTCTGGTGTTCATAGCAGTACCTAGTGTTGTGCCTGTCTTCTGCACTTGCGCTTTAAGGCAGCAATGGTTGGTTCAGAGGTGGTGGTGGGGGAATTGGTGTTTTACGGCAAGTCAGCAACTAAGGCTAGACAACGGTAAGGCAGTCAGCCCTGTAAACAGATGCCACATACAGAGAAAAAACAGCGCGCTTGAGACGAGAGCTGAACCCAGGACAGCCAACCTTCACTGTATTGGTGACAGGCGCTAACTGCCCTCTGCTATAGGAGGAAGAAAATGACAATCTGCTACGCTAACCCTAACCATAACCTTCAGCTCGAAAAGAGCGTGCTCTTAGCCCTTAAGAAAAGAACGAGACATATAGAACATATAAAGGACGGCAAAATAAACGGCAGTAGTGATGACTGATAAAAGATGACTAATGAAAGAGAAACGCAAGGGGGAATCGGAAAACAAGAAGTAAGAGATCATGATTCTGTAGAGGAAGACGAGCAATTAAGGGAATAGCATTGTGTAGACCATTGCTGGGAGTAATGCTCAAAGAAAACGTGTGTCTTTATTGCACTTTTTACGATTCAATGGCAGATACAGGTGGCGGATATGGAAGCGGATAAAGTTCCATCGGTTTGCTGCACAGTATCTAAAACTCACGTCATCATATGTGGTTCTATGTTCTGGAACCCTAAGTATAACCCTAAAGCCTGACCCTAAGCACTGGTGACACAGCATAGACCTAAACCTTAACTCCTGGGGACAGAATAACCCTAACCCTAGTGACACACCCTCTCTGATTCCTAACAATTGTGAAACAGCATAACCCTAACTCTAAATCCTCCCTCTAGTAACAACCAAACTCGAAACCCTAACCCTAGTCACACATCATAACCCTCACCCTCATCCTTACCCATAACCACTAACCCCAAACATTAACCCTCACCCTAACCCTAAAACCTAACCCTAACCCTAAATCCTAACCCTAGGGACACCGTAACTCTAAGCCCTCATCCTAGTCCCACGGCATAACCCCAACCCTGATGACACATCGCAACCCTAAATCCTAACAATGTTTTATGCTTTCGTATAGACCTGCCCTCCATAATCTGTTCGTGACACTGGAGCAAATGAAGTCTGGTACCCTTCTTAAGCGCTTCTCACCTCACGTAAATTATGCGTTACGTCATTTAGCGCGATGCCGACGCAAGCGGAAAGCACTAGGGTCTACTCACACTCGCTATACTCACCACAATCGCGAACCTACTCACTCTCTCATATTGCACACATCTGTGACAGTGCCCGAGGAGCCTGTTCGTACAGTGCTAATCTCCTACAGTGAGCGCAAAAGCGTTTACTCTGTTCAGAGCATGGTTAATTGCCACCTAGGATGATGCAGAAACCCTCTCTCTTAACAGTGAAGCGGCGCAAGCATGTCTGGCACAGTCATGTAATCTAGATCGAGAATATTGTCTAAAATCGTCCTTCATGGTATCTTGGATGGGAAACGTAGGTCGACACCGATGTCCAATGCAGAGGAAATGGTTGGTCAAAGCTTGGATGGGTTTTCCACCTCACCATTACCTAAGACAGGCTGCGATTTAGCAGCCGCTGCATCTACGAGCCATGCTGCGCCCTTCGTCCCCATTACGACACTGGCCATCTCTCATACAACTTAATGTCTAGAAGTTACCAACCCCCCCCCACCTTCCCGCCGGAGTGCTGATCCGCCCCTGAAAACAAATTCCGGATTAATATGTGATTGTGCTGTGTGCTATGCGGTGCTGCTGCTGTGTAATATGTGATTGTGTGTATACACGCGCGCACCTCAAGGCTGTTTGATCCCCGCTTCTGTTTATTCTGTATACCAACAGTTGTCGCATTAACCATGAGGGTCAATACCTCGTCTAATTCTCTGATGACACAGGACTGCTGTCTCTCCGTAGCGGGCCAGCAGATACCCATGGTGTAGCTTTGATGAGAATTTCTGAGAACTTAATGTAAGACCAAAGAGATGGTCTTTGATTTCCGTCGAAATTCTTCACCAAATCCCGTAAGTGTTGTCCACGACAAGGAGGTGGAAATTGTTCCTGCTTTTAAATAAATACCTGGGCATGATCTTCCACAGGCGACTTAACTGGGATGTCAACATCCAACCTGTCGTGAAGAAGGCTCAGCAGCGCCTCTACCTTCTCCGGAAGCTGAAGTTTTTCTCTGTCTCCCACCAATTTCTTCAGCTTTTTTACAGATCGCACATAGAGAGCGTGCTGTCCTTCTCGTTTATCTGTTTCTACAACAGTTTATCGGTGAAGGACAAGAGCAGCCTACATCGTGTGATATCCACCTGCTCAAAAGTCATTGGGACAGCCCAAACTACTCTTCAGTCTCTATATAACAGGCAGACATTTCTGAGAGTGTCTGCACTTCTTCGTGATGACAGGCATGTCCTCAGATGTTCTGTTTATCTACGTACATATCATATGTGTACATATGCCTACTTCATGCTTCTCTGCATCTTGTGCTCACAATGTATTTAATGTTTATTATATTACATGTATGTTTGGTTACTGTGTCATGAACACGGACTAAAACCCACTCCATTCCTCAGTCCAGCATACCAGACTGTCACTTTCTTCCTCTAAACCGAACATTGCTGCCCGAAAGCGCCAGAGCAGAGGATACTCTGAAGACCAGACACCAAAACACCTCCTTTTCTCAACCATCATCAACTTTAGACATAGCAACAACCCACTGATATGTCCGCCGAACTCAAGGGAATCATTCAAGGACAAGCTACCAGTAAGAACTGCGTTCTCTATGACTTGACCTGGCTTTCAGCACGACACACAGCAAGATGAACCATGGAATGAAGATTATATGATACAGTATGCTTGCTCTTATTTGACAAGCCATGAAAATGATCATCTTTCATTCTTCAGTTGGATAGGCAAGATATAAAGCAATAATTGAGACAATTTTTTTATTCTATCAAATACATAAAAGGGCACTAAAATGACAATTCTTGCATTTATGATGAATCCGGGAGAGCACTTTTGCACAAACACATGCCACAAAAGAATTTAATCATACAGACCTATTAAAAATGAATAACCACCCACATTTATAACCTATTTACCATGTCATACATTTAATTAGAATATAATTGCAATACCAAATAATCAGTTCATAACATATCCTCATTAATACCCACACACCCCAAACCCACTACTATCTCATATTCACACAGGTACACAACAAGTGTCACAACCTTCATATTACAAAATTAAAATAATAATCATACAATACGATATATAGGTTTTCTCCTGTAATAGGCTCAAAGCATATCAACAAGAAAATGTGCTTTCGTGCAGACACCAACACCATGAAGAACACACAGAGCATCATGTAATCGACAGCTACTAAAGAGGGAAAAATAATCAACAATGGCTTTTATATGCATCAAATATTTGTGAGACATTCTTGCTGTTATCAATTTTTCTCCTGCATTTGCCTGATCTTCTCTGGGAAGTGTGCATAAATATACATACTGTAATGAACTGCTTGTTTTTGCTACTGAAAGTGACCATATGCCTTGTGTGTATTAGGTTTGTTTTGTCTGTCTTTTTTATTTATTTTCAGTCCCACAATGCCAAATATTGTATTTCTCCTGTGTATCATCCGTATACTGTCTACTGGTATATTATACGTATATTA